>CAUYQG010036086.1:0-13669 GCA_963574415.1 Tarsius wallacei | reverse complement strand
TTTTTAATCTTTTTTTGAGTTGGAGTCTCACTGTCGCCCGAACTGGAGTGCAGTGGCTGCTCCCGGCCACCGCAGCCTCGACCTGCTGGGCTCCGGCGATCCTTCCGCCTCAGCCTTCCAAGTGGCTGGAACTACAGGCGCGCGCTACCATGCCTGGCTAGGGATAGACTTTTCTAATTAGGTTAGGTTACATGGTCCAATTGACTTTAAGAAAGAGAGCTTAGCTAGATAGGCTGAATCTCATCACATGAGGCCTTGAAATCCAAGTGTAGAGGTTAGAGACAGAAGAAGTCAGAGAAGCAAAGTGTGAAAGAGATTTTGATGTGAGGTAGACTCTCTGCTGGTGACTTTAAAAATAGAGATGACCACATGACAAGGAATGCAGGTGGCCTTTAGGTATGCAGAATAGATCCCAGCTGACAATCAGCAAGCAAAAAAGAATGGCATCCACCACAAAACTGCAAAAACTGAATTCTGCCACAACCATGAGTTTGGAAGGATACAGAGCTTCAGATGAGAACACAGCTCAGCAGACACACTGATTCAGTCTTATGAGAATCTGAACAGAGAGTTCAGACACGCCATTCCTGGATTTCTCACCTATAGAACCATGAGCTCATAAATAAGTGTTTGTTTTTAAGGCCACTGAGTGTATGGTGATTTGTTACCTATACACAGAATAGAATAATAAAATTAAACTAGAAATAAATAACAAAAAGATAACAGGAAAGTCTCCAAAAACTTGGAAAATAAACCATGCATGTCAAAATAAGTCATGGGTCAAGGGAAATTAGAAAATTAGAAAATGTTTTTAACTGATCAAAAATGAGATATGTATCAAAATATGTGGGATGCAACCAAGTCTGTAAATGTTTCTGTTAGAAAATAAGAAACGTCTCAAGTCAACAACTTAAATTTCCAATGTAAAAACAGGAAAAATAAGCAAGGAGTGGTGGTGCATGCCTATAATTTCAACTGCTTGGGACTCTGAGGCAAGAGGATGAATTGGACAGAAGTTTGAGGCTAGCCAGGGTAGCACAGTGTGAAAGAAAGAAAGAGACGGAACGGCGGGCGCGCGCGAGACAGAGAGAGAGACAGACAGCGACAAAGAGAGAGAGACAGAGAAAGGGTGTGAGCTGCTGGATCATGCATCACCTAAACCACTCAAGAGATTTCTTATTTGAGAATGAAAAAAAACTACTTTGAGTTGGGTTTTGGGGCATTTGTCACCAAAAAGAATCTTAACTGTTAGAGTTCAGGGGAGGTGATGCAACCAACATGAGGGGTCAGAGAAGGCTTCCCTGGAAGGGCACAGCTGAGTTAACACCTCAGAGGGGATGAGTTAGCCGTCAAAGAGAAGGAAGAAGGGTGATCCAGGAAGGGGCACTGCTGGAACAAAGGCCCAGAATTGGGGAAGGGAGCCTTGTCATGCACTACCCCAGTGAGAACACTGCTTTCATCCCCGAAAAGTCTTTACCAGGGTATAAGTTCCCTCCACTCAGCCTCCAAGCCTCTCTCCCATCTGCCCCCTGCTACGGTATAGCCCCATCATCCTGGGCCCAGGTCCCCTGCCCTGGCCTCAGTCTCCTCTTCTGGTCCACCCTCCACAGAACAACCAGATATTCAAGTCAGAAACAGAAAGTTAAACGCTGCATGTCCTCACTCATACAGGGAAGCTTAAAAAAAAAAAGTTTATCTCATAGAAGCAAAAAGTAGAACAGAGGATACTAGAGGCTGGGAAGAGTAGGAGGAAAGGGCAGATAGGGAGAGATTTGTTAAAAGATACAAAATTACAGATAGGAGAAATAAGTTCTCTTGATCTACAGCCGGGTAGGATGACTACAGTTAACAATCATACATTATACAGTTTCAAAGAGTTCCAAGGAGCATATTTAATGCATTAAACACAAAGAAATGATAAATGTCCGAGACAATGAGTATGCTAATCAACCTGATCTGATCACTGTACATTATTTGTATCAAAACATCACATATATCCCATAAATATGAACAATTAGTATATGCCAATTAAAAAATAAAATAAGGCTGGGCTCGGTGGCTCAGTCTGTAATCCCAGCACTTTGGGAGACTGAAGCGAGTGGATTTCCTGAGCCTGCAGGTTTGAGAACAACCTGGGCAACTTGGTGAGACCTTCTCTACAATCAAAAATCAAAAATTAGCAGGGCATGGTAGTGTGAGTCTGTAGTTCTGGCTACTTGGAAGGCTGAGGCAGAAGGATCGCCTAAGCCCAGCAGATTGACACTGGGGTGGCCATGAGTGTACCACTGCATTCCAGCCTGGACAACAGAGTTACTCCAACTCAAAAAAAAAAATTAAGGAATAAAATAAAATAAACTTTTAATTTTGTTAATTTACTTAACTATTTCAAATCTACAAACAGTACAGAAAGGGACTTAACAAATCTCCATGCGCCATCCAGATCTAATAGATGCAAACATTTTAGTATATTTGCATCAGCTTTCTTATATTTACAAATAAAATGTTATAAATACATATTAATCCTCTCCCCTCTCCTTCTCTATTCCATCCTCCTCTCCCTCCTTTCAGTCCCAGGAAGAAACCACCGAACGTGTGCTGCTGTGAATCATCCTGTGTGTTTCTACACTTTTACTAAATACATGTGTATACAGATAACGCAGAGTCATTGTTTTAAGTAGGTAGCAGTGCTTAGAGTGTTCTGCCAATTTTTCCAGCTTTCCACCTTCCAGGCGGACCTTCTGGGCCTCTCAATTGGCCAGTTGACCTATTCCTCCATCTGGCTTCGAGGGAAACACTCTCCATTCTCCTTCTACCTGCTGGCAGCTCATTTGCAGTCTCCTTTGCAGATCTGTCCTCATATCTTTTGTGCCTGAATAACTTCAGAAGCATAGGACAACCCATCACTCAAGCAACACTGAACCCAGACACATTATAACAAAGGACTTTGGAGCCGGCTCGGTGGCTCAGCCTGTAATCCCACGCCTTGGGAGGCTGAGGTGAGTGGGTTGCCTGAGCCTGAGGGTTCGAGACCCGCCTGGGCAACTTGGCGAGACCTCATCTCTACAATAAATCAAAAAATTAGCCGGGCGTGGTAGCGCACGCCTGTAGTTCCAGCTACTTGGAAGTCTGAGGCAGAAGGATCTCCAGAGCCCAGCAGATTGAGGCTGCGGTGGCCGGAAGCGGCCACTGCACTCCAGTCTGGGCGACTGAGTGAGACTCCAACTCAAAAAAAAAAAACAAAACACATAACAATGTTTCAGCCAAAGGCAGTCTGCGTATACAACTGTGGTCCTATAAGATTATAAAGCCAGCTGGGCTCGGTGGCTCAGCCTGTAATCCCGCGCCTTTGGGAGGCTGAGGTGAGTAGATTGCCTGAGCACGCGGGTTCAAGACCCGCCTGGGCAACTTGGCGAGACCTCATCTCTATAAATCAAAAACTAGCCGGGCGTGGTAGCGCGCGCCTATAGTTCCAGCTACTTGGAAGGCTGAGGCGGAAGAATCACAGGAGCCCAGCAAGTCGAGGCTGCAGTGGCCGAGAGCGGCCACTGCACTCCAGTCTGGGTGACTGAGTGAGACTCCAACTCAAAAAAAAAAAAAAAAGATTATAAAGCCATATTTTTTACCGTATTTTTCTATGTTTAGATAAACAAATACTAAAAATGGTGTTACAGTTGCCTAAAATATTCAGTACGTAACATGCTGTCCAGGTTTGTAGTCTAGGAGTAATAGGCTATATATATATGGTTTACTATGACACATATATTCCCATTGCAATGCCCTGTTCCCAAGTAAATTTCATTTTCTTTTAAAGAGCCTCTCTATGTTATTTAGGTGATGTAAATGGTGGCCAAAGCAGGACCTGGAGAAAGATTACTACTGGAAGGAATTGGTGATTCCCGTGTGTATAGTACTCACTTGAGTCCTTTGAACTCTGTTTCCACAGCTCACCTTTTCTGCCCTGAAGAGTCTTTTCTTATGTCGAGCCTCTTTCTTTTTGGTAGAGGCTTTTTTATATTACTCAGAATTTGGTTTGGTTATAAAACTGCCTTAAATAAAGGACTTTACATGCCTCCTGGGATAATAAAAGGTTTTTTGTTTTTCTGGCAAAGTCTTTCTGATACAAAAATACGGTTCTTTCTGGTTTGAATATGCTGGTCTCTACAGAACTTTCATTCAGTCTCTCAGGCATGTCTTTTCTGGTTTGCATGCCTATATTGATATTTTGTTTGAACTGCATACTTGGACTAAAATTTTTGTGAACCCTCTTACCTTGGTTTCTTTTGATTTGGTTATGCATGTCAGAAAATGATTTGACTTTTCTCTCTTTCTTGTTTCTGAAACTCTTCTGAGAGCAAACATTCTGAATAGTGAATTCAGGATGACTAATTAAAAACTATTAGGGCAGTTGCCACCATCTAAAACACTGGTCCAAACTCCTGACATTCTCTGACAGGATTCATAGAATGTTTTCTGCTCTGAAGGAGTTAATAAGAAATGGAATCTGATATTTAAATGCTAAGGCATGCCAAGTTTTCTGAAGCTCCAGACAGCTACATATTATTCCTCTGTGCATTCTAAACCAATGCACAAATTACATCAAAGAAAACCCAGAGTTCAAATAGTCATTAGTCAAACTCTTTTTAAAAACCTGCAATTTTCCATATGAAATCCCTAATTGAAAAAAATAAACAAATAAAAATAAAAACCCTCAATTATAGAGTTATTATGTAGAGCATTCTAAGTTCTCTATCTCTATTTTTTCTGCTGACCTTTTTTATTTTGAATCTGCTGATTTTTCTGTAGCTGTTGAGGTAAAACTCATCGCTTATTATATTCCACTCAAGATTTTTTTTTAAGCCTTCGCGGGCTTTAAAATTAATGGCTTTATAAATTAAAACAGCTTCATGATAGCCAACAACCCAGACACCTTTAGGGAACGTAAGTTTAGGTTTGTCTGACTAACAATTGCCTAGGGTGGTGGAACAGTTCATTGAAAGATTGATAGATACATGTTTATAAAAGTTAGGTTCTCAGATCAAAATGGTCAAAATCTTGAGCTCAGTGCAAGAATACAAGGTATCTCTCTCTAGTATAAGAATTTTGCTTTGACTGCCACACAGGGACCAAAAGAAAAAAGCTGAAAAAATAAACTGCTAAAATGCTTGCTTGCCTGCTTACATTGACTGATCTAACAAACCAGATCAGCAAACAAAAGATAGATTGTTACTAAGGATTCAAGCCACTTGGAGATTTTGTTTTTCTTACACAATCCAGCCAGTCCCAACTAAAATGTAAACATTGTAAATTTAATCCCAAACTCATTTGAAACTTAAAAAAAGAGGGGAAGGAAGGGTGAAGGAGGTTTTTTGTTTTTGTTTTTTTAAACCTAACTGTTATGGAAACAGCTTTACCCAAAATGTTGGCCCATAGCCTTTGTTAAATTACCTACCAGGGCAAATAAAGTTTAACCATGTGAACAGATATCAACTTTGTAAAACATTATCCTTTGGATACAACTGTCCTTTATGAACTGGTGAGTTTGTATTACTATCTCCTGACTAAATTTCTATAATATCTTTCTGTGTGTATATGTACATGTATTATTTGTGTCTATGTGGTAAAATCTTGATCAGCCAGAAATTCCTTAAGGAATTTTATTCAGATTGGTTTAAATAAATGAACACTCATATAAATATATAGTAATTAACCAAAATGCTTTGTAGTTCACATGGATTAAGTAAATCTTTAATAAATAAGCTGGCTTTAAAATTGTTGGTTGACAGACTAAAAATAGAAATGTCTTGCCTGGGTTGACTGGTCAGACAGTTTTATATTTGACACTGATAGATGTTTTAATGTGTCAGGGCTTGGCACAAGGATTTTAAAACTATAAATCCATCCTAAAATAATATACTCTTTCTTTGTGCAATTTTTTGATAAGTAAGACCAATTTAATATTGTTGGCTTAATGAAAACAGCTCTATCTTCTGAGTTATTGGCAAAGTAATCATATATTTAATTTTATGGCTTTAGGTGAATACCTATTATTCACAGACTACAAAAATGGTTAACAGAGAAATAACTTGAAATGATTATCTCTAATATCTCAGTTTCCATAAGTAATCTAGGAAGGTTGTTTAAAATAAATTAGGTAAATGTAAATAGAATAAACATTTATAAATAAACTTTTCATGTAATTCAAAATATTAAAGTTATATTAAAGTAAACGAATAGATATTCATTAAATGTTTGGGTCATCTCCACATTTTTTTTAAAACTAAAACAAATTGCTAAATATAAACATAAGTTTGTTTTTAGCTTCTTAAATAGTTTAGAAAGACTAAATATATTTGGGTCTATTAATACACATAAAAGTTATGTCATGGGAAACATGTTTCTAAAAATTATAAAATTGTTCTCATGTATATAATATTAACAAGTAACATAATTATTTTCTAGAAAGTTAAAGTTTCTAAGAGTTAAATTTTTAATTAATATATATAATTCTTTGCATAAAATGTGCTAAAAAAGAT
The DNA here is from genome assembly GCA_963574415.1 of Tarsius wallacei. NCBI lineage: Eukaryota > Metazoa > Chordata > Mammalia > Primates > Tarsiidae > Tarsius > Tarsius wallacei. The sequence goes on along the minus strand of CAUYQG010036086.1, from coordinate 7,136 downwards.
GTTTTTATTAGAATGTGAGGTCATAAAAATGTTTTCTTTATTGAGAAAGAATAATTTTATCTAATATAGAGGTTTTTTTTTGTTTTTTTTTTTTTTGAGTTGGAGTCTCACTCTGTCGCCCAGACTGGAGTGCAGTGGCCGCTCCCGGCCTGCTGGGCTCCGGCGATCCTTCCACCTCAGCCTTCCAAGTAGCTGGAACTACAGGCGCGCACTACCACACCCGGCTAATTTTTTGATTTATTGTAGAGATGAGGTCTTGCTTGCCCAGGCAGGTCTCGAACCCACGGGCTCAGGCAATCCACTCACCTCAGCCTCCCAAGGTGCGGGATTACAGGCTGAGCCACCAAGCCCGGCTTAATTTAGAGGTTATTTAAAGGTTGTTTCAAAATACAGATTTAGGAAGGAAATAGAAACAAGACAGAAACCAGTAAGTAGAAAAGAGAAAGATGTAAAGAAAGTTATGAGCACGAATATGTATTTTTGATAAGGAAGGTTAAGAAGAAAGGAGAATAATTTCAAATGAAAAAGAATCTTGTGTGGTAAATGTTTGTTCTAAAGTAAGACTGGTTATTTAAGAAAGAGAAAGTATAGGGGACTGGGCATGATGGCTCATTCCTGTAATCTCAGCACTTTGGGAGGCCAAGGTGGGAGATTACTTAAACCCAGGCATTTGAGACCACCCTGGGCAACATAGCAAGACCACACCTCTACAAAAAATAAAAAAATTTAGCCAGGCATAGTAGTGCATGCCTGTAGTCCCAGCTAGTCGGGAAGCTGAGGAGGAAGAAGTGCCTGAGCCAAGGAGGTCAAGGTTGCAGTAAGCCATGATTGTGCCACTGCACTCTAACCTGGGTGACAGAGTGAGACCCTGACTCAAAAGAGAGGGGAGGGAGAGGGAGAGGGAGAGAGAGGGAAAAAGTATAGGACAAACCAGAAATTCTAAACATGTTTGTGAGGTGTTATGGTATATATTGATTTTTGCCCATGGTACCTGGTTTGTAACACTCATGGCCCTTGTTTTAGTCTTTTGTTCCAGTGTTGAGAAAATTAGCCCTCAAGGGAAGGTCTTAGGAAACAGAATCTCTGACGTTCTCCTGGCCTACTTTCACCCATCCCAAGACAGGATTCTAATCTTCCCGTGTCTTTTGATTGTTGTCTCAAGACCCTCTCCAGAGAAGGTCCTGCCCAACATCTTGGGGGAAGGAATGCTGAGGTCATAAAGTTTTCATTAAAACCCAAGAGGACAGGATTCATGGAGCTTCCAGATAGCTGAACACAGGAAGATTCCTGGAGGGTGGCACAGACAGGGGGGGCATGGAAGCTCCATGTGCCCTCCCCCATACCTTGCCCTGTGCATCTCTTCATTAGTATCCTTTGCAATATCCTTTATGATAAACTGACAAGTATGTTTCTGTGAGTTCTGTGAGCCACTCCGGCAAATTAGTCAAACCCGAGAGAGGATCATAGAAACCCCAACTTGAAGCCAGTAGGAAGTTCCAAAGGGCCGGATTTGGACTGGTGTCTGGGAGTAGTGGTGGAGTCCTGGGGATCTGACACTATCTCCAGGTACATAGTGCCAGAGTTGGTGGTGGGGAGGAACCCCTACATTTGGTCACAGAAATCTTCTGTGCTGATGATTGCTGTGGTGTGAGAATGGAGGGAAAAGCATGCTTTGGGAGAGTTTTTCCCAAAGCACATATCATCAAAGGTCTAAGCATGTCAAAAAGGTTTGTGAAGGATAAGTTTATAAAAGCAGTTTTGTGTGTGATCAAATTGGCTATAATTAGAAGGCCATTATTATAAGTCCTTCTAAAGACTGAGCTTTAGAAGGACTATATACCAACACAAAACTAAAAATTTGGTCCTCTATGTCAAGTTTTTTTTTTTAAATACTGATTTGCTCATAGTAGAATTGCAAGAGGTTTTTATTTAATTCTGAAATCTGTTTATTTAACAGCCATCTTCTACACTGAAGACAATTTATATTTCTGCCACAATTCTTTCTGAGATCTATTTAGTTTCTCGATTAAATATGGAGATTCGTTTCAGATTAAAATGCTGTCCTTTTCATTCAAAATGGTAATATTCTCCTTTTCCTTTCTCAAGGTAAAACGTTCCTTTTGAGTGTCTCAGAAGTTCAACTTTTGCTGTATCTTGTTGCATGATTGGCAGGTCATGCATTATTGCCTTCAGCTTCCCTTCTTTCTTCTCTTGAAAAGATATATATTTTTACTTGGCTGGAGTGATAACTCTTTCCTTCAACTTTCTCATCAGCTCCTTTAAGTCTTTTTTCTCTAGTTCTAACTCTACTGCTATGGCCTAACACTGGAATGTTTATCCTGAAGACCTAGAAAGGCAATTTTTTCCTTTAGCATATATTGATTCTGTACTCTTGGGTTTTGTGTGTGTGTGTCTGAGCTGTTCCGTATAACCAGGAAACTTCCCATACTGATACTAAGAGACACATACTCCTCTGCTCAAGGTACCAGTTTTCTTGTTTATATTCCTTTATAAAATAATATGCATACATAACCTTGGACACATTCTTCCTATGTCTAATTAAATTCAAGTATCTTTTCATCAGGTTTGACTTGCAGGATATCTAAATGGGCTTCCCATAATCAGAATAATATTGCAATAATATTGCAGGAGATTTTGCTTTACCTTTTTGGTAACTGGTCTTTAAAAATGTTTGTTTTGCACTTAAGATAATTTCCTGTAGTTGTCTTTATTAGGTTTCTGATTACGGAGGAAAACTCAGCTTTAAAAAGTTTAAGATTTTAAAATCCATGTGTCTCTGTATCGTTTTTTAAGTCTTTTGATCACCACTTTGGTTAAATGAATGAATATTATCTCATAGTGACCTATGATCCTGTTTTGATCAAGTATTTTGACCCTTTTGACCTCTTTGACAGGCTTTCACAGGCTCTGAATACTAAATTAAGTCTTTTTGACCTAGAATTAACTTTAAGATTTTCCAGTTGTGTCCATGGAGAGGCTCAAAAAGTGTTTCTCTCATCTTGTAGAAATATTAAGTGATTAGGCTTACTTGGCAAATTGTATGAAAAACGTTGTCAAATAATAAGTGATGCTAGATCTTCTTTCAGCTACATTTATGGGCATGTTACTAATATGAATGTTTCAAAAATTATACAAACTTATAGAAATCCATTATCAGTCATAATTTTATGTTAAATCTTCTTTAAAGTTATATTTTTATAGATATTTTATTAATGTGAGTACTGTAAAGATCGTATGAAATTTATAAAAGTTTCATATGGCTCTGATGTGATGCTGTCAGTTATGATTCTGGTTGTGTCTTTAAATGCTGTATGTAATAGAAATAACTAAATTTCCTAATCCATTGTGAATTGTCTTTTTTTTTTTTTTTTTTTTTGAGTCAGAGTCTTACTCTGTCGCCCAACCTGGAGGGCAGTGGCATGCTCCTAGCCACCACAGCCTCAACCTGCTGGGCTCAGGCGATCCTTCCACCTCAGCCTTCCAAGTGGCTGGAACTGCAGACCCGTACCACCACGCCCAGCTAGGTTTTTCATTTATTGTAGAGATGAGTCTCACCACGTTGCCCAGGTTGGTCTCAAACATGTGGGCTCAGGCAATCCTCTCACCTCAGCCTCCCAAAGTGCTAGGATTATAGACGTGAACCACTATAGCCAGCCCCCATTGTGAATTTTCTTTTCTTTATTTTTGTATGTGTGTGAATTTTCATTAGATCTTTAACCATGATTATTCTGAGTTTTTGTCATCCACAGTTATTGTTTTGATTTTTCTCTAAAAGCATTTGCAATCCTCGATAGTCCAAAATCACTTATCATAGAGAAGACTCTAACAAGTACTTTTAAATACAAGTTTCTGATAACTTTAAGATCAATCGAATAAATACATTTTGTAATGAAGAAACCAGTGAATCTGTGAAACTGCTAACCAAGATCAAGTAGACCAAAATTTGACTGCATGAGGTTAAGTAACTGAATTAGATAATGTTTTATGACTTTTATTTAAAACATCATTGGTGGCGGGACTCAATGGCTCAGCTTGTAATCCCAGCACTTCGGGAGGCTGAGGCAAGTGAATTGCCTGAGTCCTTGAGTTTGAGACCAGCCCAAGCAACTTGGCAAGACCTCGTCTCTACAATAAATCAAAAATTGGCCGGGTGTGGTAGTGCGCGCCTGTAGTTCCAGCTACTTGAAAGGTTGAGACGGAAGGATCGCCGGAGCCCAACAGGTCGAGGCTGGACTACACGTCAGCTTCCGGTCTGGGCAACACAGTGAGACTTCAACTCAAATAAATAAATAAAAATAAAACATCATTGGTTCTTTACTTAAGTGTTTTGTTTTTTAGATTTACAGAAATTATCTCTCTTAAGCTATCTATAGTTTACAGCAATTTGGTAAAGTATACACTTGTGAACAAAGGTGAAAACATTTGTTTTTCCTCCTTACTTGATCGCTCCAAAATTTGGAAGCTATTCATAAGTATACTTATTTGTTATGACAATGGTTAATTGCATAAGTTTCATGAAAATTTGGTTTCTATTTATAACAGGCTATAATTTAAAACATTGGTTCTATTACCAAGGCTTTGACTCAAGTATCTTACTTGAGAATGTTCATAGAATACTTAGCTTCAAGGGTTCCCAGTCTTAATTAAAACTATCACTCACTTGAAGGTTCAGAAACCTGAAGACTGTAGATGAAATCTAAAGTCTGCCTTAGTTTGGATTCCTAGCCTCAAGAGGTTTTAAAATCTGAGATTGCTATGTGATCAATATAGAGAGAAAAAGTTATGTTTCTGAAGAAAAACCTATAATACCCCTGTTATTAGACTGTAGCCCTGTGCATTTTTTCAAGTTATTGTTATCCACCTATGGACTAAACTAGATCCTGAATTCTTCTAGATTCCTCCAATCCAACCTTTTTCCAAGGAATTACTAAAAACAGAAACATCTTTGTCCCTAAAGCCCTATAGGGTGAAACTGAATGAACTTTAAGGAACAACTTTCGTGCCTGTTATCTGGGTCACATAAAAAGTTCACCAAACTGCCTGATGCCATAACTAGAAACATTCAAACTGCAAAGCAGTATAAGAAATGTTGATGTTTTCATGCTGGAGGTAGCTTTTCCCAAGTCATCAGAACAAGACTTCACATCAAGTGAGGCTCTTATCCCTCCTTAATGCTACCCTTTTCACTTTGCAGGATAACGGTGTAACTGAAATTTCACAATCAGTCATTTCTGCTGGTAACTTGACAGAACCTGACCTAAAAGATGTGTCTCTTGGTTAAATAAGAAAATGTCTGTGCTATTGTTAATATGACATGCTGAACCTGGATAAAGTCCTCTGGAAAAGTTGAAACCAATATGCACAAAATAAGAAAACAGGCTACATGGCTACAATGGACCTCACCTAATTCTCTATGGTCATTTGATTTATTCAATTGGTTGCCTTTAAGCCTAGGCTTATGGCTCAAAACTATTGTGCAAACTGAGATTTTCATATTACTATTAATTTTATTTTGTATTTCCCCTTTTTAAATTTTGTATCTGTTACTTGTTAAAGTTTAGGAGACATACAACTTCCAACAGAATAATGCTGGCCCACCACTTTGAAATGATAGCAAAAGACTATGGGGTCGGACATAGTGGTTCACATCTGTAATCCCAGCACTTTGGGAGGCTGAGACAGGAGAATCGCTTGAGCCCAGTTCAATTTTTTGAGCATTGCTCAGCCTGGGCAAAATAGAAAGACCTCAACTTTACAAAAAATTAAAATTAAAATATTAGTCAAGCATAGTGGCCCACACCTGTAGTCCCCTAGCTACTCAGGAGGCTGAGACAGAAGGATACCCTGAGCCCAGGAGGTCAAGACTGTGGTAAGCCATGATTGTGCCACCACACTTCAGCCTGGGCAACAGAGTAAGACTCTAACTAAAAAAAAAAAGACCATGAAACAAACAAAACTGAACTTAACAATGGACTCCAGGTCTGAGGCTTAGCCTGAGAGCCACTCCCTTCAAACCTCCCTGGTTGTTCAAATGTGGTATAAAGGGTTTTGATACTGACTCCCAGCCACCATGTACTCCTTCCAACATGGAACTAGACCAGTAATGCAGGATAGGTCCATCTTAGTACCAAGGGACAATAAAACTTAACTATAGGATGATTGATCAGTGATGCTTTCAGAGGAAGACTGTGATTACAAAAAAAAAAAAAAGAAATGCAAAAGTTGTCAGAATTAAAATGGAGTCGTGTGTGTGTGTGTGCATGCACGTGTGTGTTTTAACCGACAAATAGAACCCCAGGAAGAGAGGGCTCTCACGCTTGTATGCTTGATAACAAATCTATCACAAAAGACTGCAAAATATACCACCTTACACAAATGGTGTATGTGTATCTATAGACATATATATTGTTTTATATATATTAAACAAAAGAGGGTATATATATTGATTGTTTATATATAATACACACACACACAATACCTTCTTTTGAGTGTTTATTCATTCATCCATCACTCGGCACTTGGGTTGCTTCCAACTTTTGACTATTTTGAGTAATGATGCTATGGGTGTTCAAATATCTCTTAGAGACCCTGTTTTTTGTTTGTTTGTTTTGAGTTGGAGTCTCACTCTTGTCGCCCAGGCTGAAGTGCAGTGGCACGCTCACGGCCTCCACAGCCTCTACCTGCTGGGCTCCAGCGATCCTTCCGCCTCAGCCTTCCAAGTAGCTAGAACTACAGAAGCATGCCACCACGTCCAGCTAGTTTTTGTGATTTATTGCAGAGAGGACGTCTTGCCAAGTTGCCCGGCTGATCTCAAACCCACAGCCTCAGGCAGTGCTCTTGCTTCGGCCTCCCAAAGTGCTGGGATTACGGACTTGAGTCACCTGAGCCACCGTGCCTGGCCAAGATCCTGTTGTTAATTCTTTTGTATGTATACCCAGAAGTGGGATGGTTGGGTTATATGGTAGCTCTATTTTTTTTTTTTTTTTTTTTTTGAGTTGGAGTCTCACTCTGTCACCCAGACTGGAGTGCAGTGGCCGCTCCCGGCCACCGCAGCCTCGATCTGCTGGGCTCCGGCGATCCTTCCGCCTCAGCCTTCCAAGTAGCTGGAACTACAG
>CAUYQG010036084.1:0-37841 GCA_963574415.1 Tarsius wallacei | reverse complement strand
GACCCAAGAACAACAATAAAAGTAGAAATTGATTTATTTAGGCCGGGCGCAGTGGCTCACGCCTATAATCCCAGCACTTTGGGAGGCTGGGATGAGAGAATTGCCTGAGCCCACGGGTTCAAGACCAGCCTGGGCAACTGGATGAGATCTCATCTCGGAATAAATCAAAAAATCAGCCAGGCTGGGTGGCTCGTGCTTGTCGTTCCAGCTACTTGGAAAGCTGAGGCGGAAGGATCACCTGAGCCCAGCAGGTCGAGGCTGGGGTGGCTGTGAGCATTTGTGCCACTGCACTCCAGCCTGGGCGAAGGAGTGAGACTCTTGACTCAAAAAAAAAAAGAAATCAATTTATTTGACTACACTAATGTGTGACAAAATGACAAAGTCATGGATGGGACAATATATTTGCATATAAAAACAACTTGGGCAACCCCCTCGGGTCCCTTCCGCTCTGGGAGCTTTTCTGTCCTCTCAATAAATCCCGCTTTCTCACAAAAAAAAAAAAAAAAAGAAAGAAAGAAAGAAAGAAAGAAAGAAAAGAAATAACTTATGAATATCCAGAATAGTAATTAAGATTCACCATAACTAATAAATCTCCACCAATAAAAAAGAAAATGACAAGCATCTTAGTAAATTTAATTTAATTTTTTTAATTTTAAAAATGTGGGGTACAATTCAGGGTTAGGTATAAAAATGTTCATTATGCATGTACCCTTGTTGATGAGTTGTGTTCCAACCCCCAAAGATTCCCACTACTGCCAATCGCATCTTAGTAAATGAGCTAAGCAGTTGAAACTCAGTAGCAATAATGAAAATGTAAATTAAAACAAAGTGTCAGTCTGCCAAAAATCAGTCCAACCACACCTTCAGGACATGGATGGTTTTATTTACTATATTTCCAGCACAGTAGAGTTGCCCATTAAATACTTATTGGATGAATTAATTGCAACCATTATTTTAAAAGACTTTTAAGGGCAAAGCTGTACTACCAACCAAAAGGGTCAATAAATAACCAGGAAGCTGTTTTTGTAGAGAGAATCTTAGTATTTTATATCCAGACTAATGGCAGGCCCTAGTTATTTCTGTTCTTGCTAAAAGCACCCCCTCTTTTATGCAAAGAAAGTAATTGGTCGCATCTGATTTATCTACTCTTTGTGTTCCAATTCAAGATTTTTGGAGAAAAAGAAGCATATTTTTCCTATTTCTAAGTAAAGCTTTGTATTTTCTGAAAGCCAGCTCTGTTGCTGTCAATGGTTCAATTGTGGTTGCTGGTAACAGTTTTAATGTTGTTTGTTTCCCAATGTGGGTGAATATTTTACTGACAGTTACCTGAGTTCATACGTATTGATGATGGCAATATTACGTCTTAATATGTACGATGTTCAGTTGTTTGTGATTTTCTTCAACATACAACATTCCTTAAAATAATTTCTAATTTGTTTTTGTTTTTGAGAAGGGCAGCATATTCAAAGTTAGTCTTATTATTCAGTTCTCTATTTTGAAAAGCCCAGGTACTGCGATTATGTGGCACTAAAGGGAATGTTTACATTTTTAATACTTTCCCCTGCTGTCTTGCATTCCGGAATTTATATGAGCTTTGGCGGAAATGAGAGGTGGAGAGGTTTCGAAGTGGGCTCAGACTAGGAGTTGAGTACAATTCTTCTTTGTTATTGTTTTAAAACTAGCTTCTTTGTTACCAGAAGTTCCTGGCCTTTGACTGATCCCACAGAACTACTTGTGTATTTCTCCACCCCTGTGACAGGATGGAATTCTAGCAATTTTCTGCTTTCTAATTCAGAAATTACTCTGTTAGTGTGTTGTGGTTGAAGAAAATTACATACGAGGATGTTTTGGGATTCACATAAAAATGTTGTAAATCAGCTCTGTGTTTGAAAAATCAGACTTTAAATAAGCACTTTTTGGACCATGGACCCAACTGGCCTGTGCCTTTAAGTTGCGTGGGGCTTTTGTTTTCCTGTGGTTTGGGTGGGTTTTCTAATTTTTGTTGTTGTTATCGCAGAACAGTTCTGGGGAAGTAGTTGTGATTTGAAATCGCAGTCCTACAACAACTGTTTCAAAACCATTAAGGGTGGTCAGGCTACACACGGATTTTGCTTCTGGGGCTATGGAGTAAGAAGATGTGAACTAGGTGAAACATGGAACAGTTTGAAAATAAGAGTAAGAATGGCGATTGTCGGCTGGGCGCAGTGGTTCCAGCCTGTAATCCCAGCACTTTGGGAGGCCGAGGTGAGAGGATTGCCTGAGCCCAGGGGTTCGAGACCAGCCTGGGCAACTAGGTGAGTCCTCGTCTCTACAATAAATCAAAAAATAAGCCAGGTGTGGTAGCACGTGCCTGTAGTTCTGACTACTTGGAAGGCTGAGGTGGAAGGATCGCCTGAGCCCAGCAGGTCAAGGCTGCAGTGGCCGGGAGCTTGCGCCACTGCCCTCCAGTCTGGGCCACAGAGTGAGACTCCAACTCAAAAAAATAAAATAAATTAGAAACTAGGGACATTCTTGCATGTTATGAACATTTCCTTAAACTATGAGAAATCACTTTCCCTGTAGAAAAAAATCATATAACCAGGCAAATAAAGACATATATCGTTATTATACTTACCATAAGCAAGATCATAATTACCTAGTGTTCAAATAAATAAGTTTTAGCTTTACATTCGGCCTACAGGTAAGGAGCATTTACAATTTAAATAAAAATAATTTTATCCTCTGTTCAAACTTTATTTCTTCCCAGTGCCCGATGAGAAGTAAAAGCATCTCACGTTCCTGTCTATGTTCATCATCTACTTCTCTGAAAGGATTTTGAAAGCTAGGGAGTTCAGATTTTATCTGCGTGTCTGAATTCTAGTTATTGTTTTCCTGACTTTCTATCCTTTGGCTTCAAAAATTCCAGGGAACTCTGAGAAGATGGCAGGATTGAAGCTATTTTTGTGTGTAGGGTGGTGGTGATGGTATCAGTGGTGGTAGTTCACTAAAGCCTTCTCTCATGAGACCGAGGCTCAGAAATGACACGTCCGGACCGCCCCTCCATCCCTCTGGAGGGCTGCCTATTGCATAATCTCGCCTGGATAAAAGAGACCACATCCTCATTCCTAGTCTCCATGCCCTTCTAGTTGAAGGTTCAAGTTTGGTATGTAAAAAATAAATCTCAAGGTTTTCAGTTAGCAGATCGTATGTGACATTTTTTACCCCTTTATGTCTGAAGCTATCCCATCTCAGTCCCCAGTCCAAAGTCTTTTGCTACTTTCGAGAAAATGGTAAACATTTTTGCCTGACTAAACTATTTGAGCACAACTTTTACAGCTACAATCTAAAAACTATCCTGCACTTCTCTCCTTAACATTTTTTTTTTTTTTTTGAGTCGGAGTCTCACTGTGTCGCCCAGACTGGAGTGCAGTGGCCGCTCCCGGCCACCGCAGCCTCGACCTGCTGGGCTCCGGCGATCCTTCCGCCTCAGCCTTCCAAGTAGCTGGAACTACAGGCGCACGCTACCACGCCCGGCTAATTTTTTTTGGTTTATTGTAGAGATGAGGTCTCGCTTGCCCAGGCGGGTCTCGAACCCACGGGCTCAGGCGATCCACTCACCTCAGCCTCCCAAAGGTGCGGGATTACAGGCTGAGCCACTGAGCCCGGCTTCTCCTTAACATTTTTATAATTTGAATGAGGCATCTCAATCTTTTTATGGAAAATGCATCTATGGCTACATTTATGCACTGTGTGAGTTTCAACTGAAACTTACTAATGTGAAATGTTGGAGTAAAATGTAAAGATGTGTGTTAGGAAATGTCAAATTGACAGCGTCCCAGGTGACTATGGGGCTATTAGCAGCTGATCTTTGTGATTCTCCCATTTCACAGCAAACTTATGCACCCCTTTTCAACAAGTGGAAAACCTGGTTATTCAGAACTGTTTACTATGATGTGTTTTCAAAAGAATATAAACAAGTATTTTTAGCTTTCTAGACTCTGTCACCTAGAGAGAGTGAAACAAATGGTGAGCACTCATTCAATGCACTTAGCTCAAATATCTTCAAATTTGTTGGTTTACTTCTTGTTTTGATGAACTATATCACTCAGGAACTTACTGAGAAAGGAAGGAGGAAAGACACATTTTTGAGACTTTGTGGGTCTCAAAATTTTTTTACTGTCTATACACTTGATTGGTGCTTTAGCTGGCTTCAGAATTTTAGAAATAGCTTTTCTTTAAAATTAAGAAGACTTCCTTAAAATTAGACTTCTTGGATGGATCCTCTGATATGTTAGTATCTTCCCTACTTTTTTCTATCTCTTTGTCTTTTTTTTTTTTGAGTTGGAGTCTCACTCTTGTTGCCCAGGCTGGAGTGTAGTGGCACGCTCACGGCCACTGTAGCCTTGACCTTCTGTCTCAGCCTTCCAAGTAACTGGAACTACAGACGCACGCCACCACGCCTGGCTGGTTTTTGTGATTTATCGTAGAGATGAGTTCTCACCAAGTTGCCCAGGCTGGTCTCGAACCCCCAAGCTCAGGCAATCCTCTGGCCTCGACCTCCCAAAGTGCTGGGATTATAGGCTTAGCCACTGCGCCTGGCTCTCTTTGTCTTTAATTCTACTTTTTGAGATATATTTCCAACTTCATTTTCTAGATCTTATTGAATATTTTCTATTTGCTATCATATTTTTAAATCCCAAGAGCTCTTTCTGATATCTTTTTCCTTTTAGTTTTTTCTTTATGAATGCCATATATACCCTTATTTCTCTGAGAAGAGAGTTTTCTTCTCTCTGCATTGTCTCTTTTTCTTCTCCCCATCACCTAATTTCTAGATTCCTGGCTGCCAGCTTATACTTTAGGGATGAGGCACTAAATTACATGCCCAGGGCTTCTTAGCTGATAAGCTTCACTGTAGGTTGAACTGTAAGAGAACCAACCATAGTGTTGGGTGCTCCGCTCTGAAGTATCTAGTTTTCCTTTTGGATTGGTTTGTTTTCCAGAGATAGGACACTTATAATCTGACCCAGTGGGTACAACTTTCAGGCTACATGGGGCAATGAGACTAGAGAGAGTCTTGTCACTCAGTGTGTAGAGTTTTATTTAATCCCACTACTTTCTGTATGGCGGACCTGCTGTTTGCTATGCCTTGTGTCCTTCGTTTGGTCATCCCTCTGGTTCAAACTCTCCATAGAGTAAGCTTACTCTCTGACCTTTTTTGCAGACTTTAGATCTCCCCTCTGTCTCTAGCCTTATGCAAACCCCTGTCTTTAGACGACTCCAAGTTCTGCCCTTCTGGGGTTCTACAGTATAAATCTGCTTCTTGGTGCTTTCTCCAAACATAGGCTCCCGGGAGTCAGTGTCTTCTGGTCTACTAAGTCAGGTTACTGTTATTTATTTGATGTCCAGCTTCTGAACATTTGTCATCTCTTATGTGTCTTTGTTATGACTTTTCTTTTAATGGAATTTTAGAGGGGAGAAAAATAAATATATGTGTTCATTTAAGTTGAGAATTTCCCTCAATGACTTTGTGTTTTCCAAGTGCAGCGCTGCAGTATGTTAGGGTTACAGTCTCTGCTTGGCTTTCCCTGGACTCCCCTCATCTGTGACTCTTGTCTGTGCTATACATCGGTGTGGCATTCTCCTGCCTATGAATATAGAGTGCAGTGTGTGTTTCCTTTTTCTGTGCGAATTGAACTCATATGTTGTATACACCATAGCTTTTAGCACAATGCAGTGAATAAAGGAAGGATATTCCAATTTCACATAACCGTTTTAAAATATGAATTATTGCAAGTTTTACTGAGAAAGATATCCCACTGTGGTCAGTAGAGAGCATATAAATCAAAATCTCTGAAAAAAATTAAACAAATAGCAAAATGTTCACTTACCCATGATGATATGTGAAGCAAAATATGACGATCATGTAATATAGTATTCCCTTAAATACTTGAGTTAGGCGGCACGCTTATAGGATGCTCACTGGTGAATAAATTATTGTACTCATTTTAAACTCGGGTTACAAGACTGGGTTCGGTGGCTCGAGCCTGTAATCCCAGCACTTTGGGAGGCCGAGGCAAATGGATTGCCTAAGCCTGTGGGTTCGAGACCAGCCTGGGCAACTTGGCAAGACCTTGTCTCTACAATAAATAAAAAAAATAAGCTGGGCGTGTTCGCGCTTGCCTGTAGTTCCAGCTACTTGGAAGGCTGAGGTGGAAGGATCGCTGGAGTCAACCTGGGCAATAGAGTGAGACTCCAACTCAAAAAATAATAATACAATACAATACAATACAATAGGATCACAAAGAAATGATAAAACTTAGATTCTTATGTTTTATGATGGATGAAGCCGAACTGCAAATTTATTTAAATCCAAAATTCAGTATATTTGGACAACTGCACATTGTTTGAATTAATCTTAGACTGATTAGAGGTTCTTGCTCAGCTGAAAAATATAAGCTTAGTTTATATTTGTATTTTAAAAATAAATTTTGTGTTTTTTGTTTTCAGTTTTTATTTACAAGTACAATGTATATCATCACGTAAAAGCTAGATCCTAAAAAATGGTTTGGTTTTTAGCAATAGCTCCCGTTATTTCCTCTGCTCTCAATTCAGCTTTTACTCTGCAAATATTTTTTTCCGAGGTGTATTTGATTTGCCCTCCCGATGTCCCGAACCAGCAGGAACCACAGAAGAAAACACGGCTGAAGACATCCATTCCCCTTGCTTGCGTAGACCTGATTCACTAAGAAAATAGGAAAAGCTTAAATGAAAAACACTCTAGGGAAGCGACAAACCATATAAGGCAAATGGGTGAGCCGCAATTGTGGGCGTAATTCTCTCTCTCTCTCTCTCTTTCAACAGGGAGACACATCGCCTCTTCCTCCCACTGTCCCAGACTGTCTGCGGGCTGATGTCAGGGTTCCTCCTTCTGAGAGCCAAAAATGCTCCTTCTATTTAGCAGACAAGAATATCACCCACGGCTTCCTCTATCCTCCTGGTTAGTAGAAGGCTTTTTTAGGGCTGTAGCTTAGAAAGCCCTCATCAGCTGGATGTGGGCATGTGCCTTAAACATATGCTCCCCACCAAAACTACCTGCTTGGGCTGAGCTAGCTGCCGCGAGAAGCTTCTAGTGGTCGCGGGCTGGCCAGAGCAGCACTGCAGCTGTAATAAAGACCAAGACATTTTGCAGTGGGACCCACACATCAGCTCTCATCTGGCCCAGATGTTTAGAGAGTTCGGCAGGTTTAAGTTTAATTTTAAAACGAAAGATTCTTCCAGAGGTACGCAGGCATCCAAACAACCCTTTCTTCTGGATCCTGCCCCAGTTAAGGTCTGCAGAGAATACGCAGCTGTGCCTGTGAAAAGGAAGCAGGCTGGAATTCTGGCCTGTCTCTCGTGCTGTACGTCCAACGGTTTTAAACTGCAAATGAAGCAGCCAAATGAACTTAATGTTGTTGCTTTTTTTCCCACGAAAAAGATCTCTCTTAGGAACATGCAAAAGCCAGTGTGATTTTTCTAAAAACTTCCTTGCGCAGCAGGAAATGTCATTTTCATTAACTTGCCCCTGAGATTTTCAAGGATTACAGTTTCTGGGAATGGGTTTACTCTTGTCATTTGGCTGCATTTTTCTTGAAGCTATGACCAAAGATGGTTCATTTAGAGATTTATAATCTAGAGATTCTCAAATTTATAGTGGGAAAAAAGGCTTAATGAAAGCAAGTAGCATATTGATGTAAAATCCCTAATATAAAATTAGGATAAAAAATTAATAAGTTTCAGTGGAATATCTAGATGCAATGAATGGTATCAAGTTTATTAAACCCCACAATAAACCTTAAAAAGTTGTAACATTTTACTAATAAAATTTCCAAATTTGGCATATAAAGTTGTATCTGTTAAGTCAAAGGATATTCTTTGATGTATAAATGTTTGCCTTGACAAGGAAATGACATTAATAACTAAACAACTTGTCTCAAAAAAATCAAGGATAAAATAGAACTCCCAACCAGGTGCGGTGACTCTGCCTGTAATCCCAGCACTTTGGGAGGCTGAGGCGAGAGAATTGCCTGAGCGCGCTGGTTTGAGACCAGACTGGGCAACTTGGTGAGACCTCATCTCTATAATAAATTACAAAAACTAGCCGGGTGTGGTGGCATGCATCTGTAGTTCCAGCTACTTGGAAGGCTGAGGTGGAAGGATCACTTGAGCCCAGCAGGTCGAGACTGTGGTGGCCGTGAGCATGCCACTGCACTCCAGCCTGGGCGACAAGAGTGAGACTTCAACTAAAAAATAAAAAAAAAAAAAAAATAGAACTCCCTTCTAATTCTCCACTATAAATTCTAACTATGTATTTGGTGGAAATAGAAATTCTATTACGAGCAAATTCTTATTTTTCTCTGAAACACAAGTAATATTATGTTGACTGCCTTTCCAGCTTTCAAGGCTTAATTTAAAAGGTAGAAAAGGCTGGGCACAGTGGCTCACACCTGTAATCCCAGCATTTTGGGAGGTGGAGGTGAAAGGATTGCCTGAGCCTAGCAGGGGTTCAAGACTAGCCTGGGCAACTTGGTGAGACCTTGTCTCTACAATAAATAAAAAAATTAGCTGGGTATGGTGGCATGTGCCTGTAGTTCTAGCTACTTGGAAGACTGAGGCGGGAGGACCACCTGCGCCCAGCAGGTTGAGGCTGCGGTGGCCATGAGTGTTCTGCTGCACTCCAATCTGGTTGATAGAGTGAGACTCCGACTCAAACAACAACAACCAAAGTAGAAAAGGTTTACTGGGGGTGGTCTCAGGACCGTGAACAACATATGCAGCCTTAAGAAAATAAATGTTACTTGTTTTTCGTTGCCTTTTGGTGCCTACCTATTGGCCTCTTAAAAATTAGCTAACAGGGCATGGCGGCATGCCTGTCCCAGCTGCTTGGGAGGCTGAAGCAGGAGAATCACTTGAGCTCTGGCATGCAAGTCTGCAGTGAGCTATCACTGCATTGCTTCACTCTGGCCTCGGTGACAGAGTCAGATCCATCTCAAAAAACAATAACAGTAATGATTAGTTAAGATAGTTTAGCTGCTCGGTGGCTCAGCCTGTAATCCCGCGCCTTTGGGAAGCTGAGGCTAGTGGATTGCCTGAGCCCGCGGGTTCGAGACCCGCCCGGGCAACTTGGCGAGACCTCATCTCTACAATAAATCAAAAATTAGCCAGGCATGGTAGCGCGCGCCTGTAGTTGCAGCTACTTGGAAAGCTGAGGCGGAAGGATTGCCGGAGCCCAGCAGGTCGAGGCTGCGGTGGCCGGGAATGTCCGCTGCACTCCAGTCTGGGCGACAGAGTGAGACTCCAACTCAAAAAAAAAAAAAGAAAAAAAAAAAGATACTCAAGTACAGTCTAGATATAGAAAGTACAATAGAAAGCTTATATAAGTGGAATCATGCAATATTTGTCTTTCTGAGACTGCCTTATTCCCCTTAATATAATGTGCTCAAGGTTCATTCATTCTGTCGAATACTGCAGAATCTAAAATAGTCAAATTTACAGACTCAGAGAGTCAAGTGGTGGTTGCCTGGGACCGGGGGACGGGGAGATGGAGAGGTCCTAATTCACGGTTAAGCAAGATGAATGAGCTCTGGAGATCTGCTGTACAACAGCAGATTGTACCTAGAATTGACAATACTGTATCGTACAGTTAAAAATTTGTTAAGAGGGTAGAAGTCATGTTGAGTGTTCAAGTATAATAACAAACGTTTATAGGTTTGCAGCTTTTAATCCTCACAGTAACTCTGAGATAGGTGCCATGAGACAAATGAAGCACCTTGCCCAGGGGTTCAGCAGGTGAGTAGCAGATTTGGGGCTCCCATCTGGGCTGTCTGCTTCCAGAGCACCGTTGCTGAACACGTGCCGTGTAGACGCACATCCCTAAGTTCCCAGAGTCCGCTACTTGTGGTGTTCCCTTCAGCAGTCTTCATTGAGTGAAAACTCATTTTGGAAGAGAGATTTTTGTGTTTTGTTTTTTGTTTTTTGAGTGAGTCTCACTCTGTCTCCCAGGCTGCAGTGCAGTGGCAAGCTCATGGCCACCGCATCCTCGACCGGCTGGGCTCAGGCCATCCTTCCGCTCAGCCTTCCAAGTAGCTGGAATTACAGGCGGGTGCTACCATGCCTGGCTTGTTATTATTACTTTTATTGTTATTACTTATTGTAGAGATGAGGTCTCACCAAGTTGCTCAGGTTGGTCTTGAACCCCTGGACTCAGGCAATCTTCTCACCTCGGCCTCCCAAAGTGCTGGGATTACAGGCTTGAGCCACCACGCCCAGCGGAAGAAAGTTATTTTTAGTAGCATTATTATTTTGTGCACATTCCACAACCATGGATCCATGTCTGGAATTATATTTGTTTCCTAGGGCTGCTGTAACAAATTAGCATTAGCTGTGGACGTAAAACAACAGAAATCTATTCTCCCATAGTTCTGGATGCCGGAAGTCTAAAATGAAGGTGTTGGCGGGCCACACAGCCTTCCAGCACTCTGGGAGAGAATCCTTCTTTGCCTCTTTCCATCTGGTGGCTCCCACCTTACTTGGCTTGTACCTGTATCACTCTAGTCTTGGCCTCCATCTTCACATGGCCTTCTCCCCTGTGACTCTCCTCTTCTCGAATCTTCCTCTCCCAATAAGGACACCAGTCCCTGGATTTAGAGCCCATCCTAAATCCAGGATAGTCTCACCCAGAGACCATCAGTTACATCTGCAAAGACCTTATGTCCAAATAAGTTTACATTCACAGGTATATGGGGTTAAGACTTAGACACAACTTTGGGAGGGGTGTCACAAATCAACCCACTGCAAACATCAAATGTATAAAACTGCCCTCATTATTGATGACCTCTACTAGAAAGTACTCAGTATTTCTGTGTTTTGACTGCTAATAAATGTACATTAATGCATAATAGTAACATGCTTATTATGCAGTATGCCATGTTTTCTCTTATAGTTAGATTTAATAGGATCCATTTGTTTTTCAGCAATCAATAGAACTTCTGATAGTCAATATGATGCTTTACTTACAAGTAATATGGTCCCTATGTATGAAGAATTCAAAAGTAAGTATGTATTCATGTTACTAATTTTAAAATATTGTATTGTAATTTGTTCCCGACATTATCATTTAGCTCTAATGTTTTAAATATAGGTCCAGGATTGATTCTTGACATAGTTTCTGTTCAACTTCAACTTCGAGTGACTTCTTGCTGGAATTCTGATCATTTGTTTTTAACCCTTAATTTAACTATAAAGAGCTATTCACAAAACTATATTTTACTGCCACTCACCATCAGTAAATGATAGGACAACGTTGTCCCAGAATAATAATGAATGAGACAACTTGTGTGTTCTGATGATTTTTAACACTCATTGTCCCATTAACAACTCAGCCCTAGGGAGAAATTTGGAGACAAGACTAGAACTATAGCAACAAAAAGGTATCATCAATGTAGCTATTTATTTCTGTTATATGTATCATTTTGTAGAATTACTCAGTAACCACTGGCAATTATTGAAGCAGAATTTTATGATTCAATAGAAAATAGAAATAAAAAACATTTTCATGTTCAATACAGGTAGACATTTTTAATTCTTTATTATTTTATTTTTAGAAATGTGGGACTACTTCCACAGTGTTCTTCTTATAAAATACGCCACAGAAAGAAATGGAGTAAATGTGGTTAGTGGACCAATATTTGATTATAATTATGATGGCCATTTTGATGCTCCAGATGAAATTACCGAGTAAGTAATTTGAAGTTTTGACTTGGCAATAGGGTATTAGAAGGTGATATCCCAGTGTTAAAAATAAAAGGTCAGCATTTTAAATATTACATAATATATTCCTTGATAAATTTTATTGTTGGCTGTTTTCAAGCTAGTCTATCCAAATATTTAGCAGAATTTTTATATGGCAAAATGTAACCTAATGGGCAAATAAAACATTTCTGGAAAAACTGTCTTTAGCCAAAACTTTATTTGGAAAATTTCTAAACTAATGGGCAAAAATGACATGAGTTTTTGTAATGGCCAAAGAGATAGAGAAAACTTGATGTACTATCAAAAAACATAAAACCAGTCCAACAATAAATTTGAGAATCAAGTAAAGGCAAAGGTAAATTTTATAAAAATAGTGAACAACTCTTAAGAGCATTTCTTGGGGGAGAGTATAGTTAAGTTTTATACAGAAAGTGAGTCATGCTAAACTATGTTTTAATACTAAGTCTGGTCATAACTGGTTGCTAATAACTCATTTTGAATGAAGCACACAGTCATAGAGTTTTAGAGAGAAGTTTCATCCATCATTTCTCTTTATTGCCAAAATATGAGAAGGACCAAACTAAACATTTGTACTGTCTAAGCCTCTATTATGTAGAGGAGGGGTCCTCTCCCCCTGAGCTGTGGACTGGTGCTGGTCTGTGTCTTGTTAGGAACCAGGTGCACACAGGAGGCAAGCGGCGGGCGAGCAGAGCTCTATCCGCTGTCAGATCAGCGGCGTCATTAGATTCTCATAGGAATGTGAACCCTATTGTGAACTGTGCATGTAAGAGATACAGGTTGGCTAGCCTTAGTTGTTTAGCCTGTAATCCCAGCACTTTGGGAGGCCGAGGTGGGTAGATTGTCTAAGCCCACGTTCAAGACCAGCCCAGGTAACTTGGCAAGACCTCATCTCTACAATAGATAAAAAAATTAGCCAGATGTAGTGGCGTGCCTGCAGTTCCGGCTACTTGGAAGGCTGAGGTGGAAGGATCGCCGGAGCCCAGCAGGTCGAGGCTGTGGTGGCCGTGAGTGAGACACTGCACTCCAGCCTGGGCAACGGAATGAGATTCCAACTCAAAAAATAAAAATAAAAAAACAAAGTTGAGGAAACTTAGTAGATCATAGAATTTAGAGGATGAGGCCAGATGGCATGGTTCACACTTGTAATCCCAACACTTTGGGAAGTGGAGGCAGGGGGATCACTTGAGCCCAGGAGTTCAAGATTAGCCTAGGCAATATAGCAAGAACCTGTTTTTACAACAACAACAACAAAAAATTAGCCGGGCATGATGACAGGAGCTTGTAGACCCAGCTACTTGGGAGGCTGAGGCAGAAGGATTGCCTGAGTCCAGGAGGTCAAGGCTGTCGTGAGCCATTATCATGCCACTGCACTCCAGCCTAGGCGATGGAATGAGACTCTGACTCCAAAAAAAAAAAAAGAAAAAAGGAGGATGGGTGCAAGTCTAAATATCTCATGGAAGTGCACTGCTGATGTTGGAATCTGAGCTCTTTATCAGCCATTGCTGTGTTCGAAATTACCGCTATGAAGTATGAAGTCAACAAAACTAGGAAACACAAGAGGCAGAATAACATGTTCTGCTTTTCCTTGTATTATAATATTTTCCTATAATGTTAGAATGGTCAAGCTTGGACTTCCACTATAAATCTCTATTCTGGCTGATTAGAGTAAAAAAAAAAAAAGACGTTTTTCTTTCTATTGATTACTTTACTATATTTTTACTTTGGCATTACTTTAAAAATATATAAGGACATTTATAATCTTTAGAAGCAAAAGTATAATAACATAAAATCTTTTTTTTCAATTGTGTTTTTAGTCATGTAGCCAACACCAATGTTCCCATCCCAACGCACTACTTTGTGGTGCTGACAAGTTGTAAAACCAAGAGCCACACACCAGACAGCTGCCCTGGTTGGCTGGATGTCCTACCTTTTATCATCCCTCACCGACCTACCAATGTGGAGAGCTGTCCTGTGAGTATGCTTTGGGAGAGTCTGGGACCGGAGATGGTGAGTCAGAGCTCACTTGGGCTTTCACAAAACCAGCTCTGATGAAAATATGTTTTTGAGGGGTGTTTCATGGGTAAAATTGTAATAAAAGTGACTTAGTTTTTAAGCTTTTGCTTAGACTATTGATCTCTATGTAATTAATATTAATTTAAACTTGTATTTGCATGCATGAATATGTTTATAGATGCATACCTTATGTATTTATTTCTACACATTTTATTCACACTCATAAGGAAAGAGATGAAATCTTATTAATCTCTTTTTTGAAAAAATACATGATTGACCATGGTGGCTCAGCCTGTAATCCCAGCACTTTGGGAGGGTGAGATGAGAGGATTGCCTGAGCCCAGGGGTTCAAGACCAGCCTGGGGAACTTGGTGAGACCTCGTCTCTACAATAAAATCTCAAAAAAACTAGCTGGGAGTGGTGGTATGCATCTGTAGTTCCAGCTATTTGGAAGGCTGAGGCGGAAAGATCGTCTAAGCCCAGCAGTTCAAGGCTGTGGTGGCTGTGAGCGTGCCACTGCACTCTAGCCTGGGTGACAACAGTGAGACTCCAACTCAAAAGGAAAAAATTAAAAAATAAATATATATATATATATATATATATATAGAGAGAGAGAGAGAGAGAGAGCTGACATATAATAATTGTGTATATTTATGGAGTACAGGGTGATATTTTGATACAGGCATAATTTGTATAATGATCCAATCAGGATAGTTAGCAAACCTATCATTTTAACCATTTATTACTGCACTGTGGTGATAAATAAATAGTCAAAGTCCTCTCTTCTAGCTATCTTGAAATATGCTGCTAGTTGTAGCTACCCTACTGTGTAACTGAACACCAGAACTTATTTTTATTCTGGGCATAAACCTTAAGTTTCTTACCAAAGTTAGCACTAAATTACTGTTTCTGAATGAGCATGTAAATCTAAAACTTCCATCAACTTCAAGCGAAGTGTGAAATTAATTTTATACACATGCACACAAGAAGTTAGTTCAAGTAACTTTTTTTTTTTAAAGAAAATCATTTGTTAGCCCAACTCAAAATCATTTGGATCGAGGCAGATTATATATAAATAGTTCCATCAATTCTCACATATATTTCTTTTTTTTTTTTTTTTTGAGTTGGAGTCTCACTTCGTCGCCCAGGCTGGAGTGCAGCAGCACACTCACGGCCACTCCAGCATCGACCTCCTGGGCCCTGGTGATCCTTCCACCTGAGCTTTCCAAGTAGCCAGAATTACAGACATGTGCTACCACGCCTAGCTAATTTTTTGATTTATTGTAGAGATGAGGTCTCTCCTAGTTGCCCAGGCTGGTCTCGAACCAGTGGGCTCAGGCAATCATCTTGCCTTGGCCTCCCAAAGTGCTGGGATTACAGGCTGAGCAACCGAGCCTGGCCTCTCATATATATTTCTTATAAAAAAATGTATCCTGGAAACTGGGTTTTACTGAAGTCATTCAACAAATATATTGAATACCTATCAAGTGTACATTATCATGATAGAAACTCTTTAGAGTACACAAAGGAGAAATACAGTGTTCCTTCCCTTAAGGGGTTCATAGACAACTTTGATATATAAATGAGAAATAGGCACATACATTGTTCAGTTAATAATATAAGGATTATTTGTAAAATAAGGCCAGGTGCAGTGGCTCATGCTTGGAATTCCAGCATTGCAGGAGGACTGCATAAGGCCAGGAGTTTGAGACCAGACGAGCCTGGGCAACAAATTGAGGGCCCCCTCTCTATGAAAAGTTTTAAAAAATTAGCCTGGCATGGTGGGACACATCTGTAGTCCCAGCTACTTGGGAGACTGAGGTGGGAGGGTAGCTTGAACCCAGGAGGTTGAGGCTACAGTGAGCTATGAGCACATCACTACACTTCAGCCTGGATGGCAGTGAGACCATATCTCGAAAAATAAATAAATAAAATAAATAAAAAGTAAAAGAGAAAAGATGTTAAAAAGCTGGGATTGATTGTCAAATACCATTAAAAGGATTTAGTGTTTGGAATTAAAAACATATCTGGCTAGAAAGATCATTAAAGATTTGATAAAATGAAGTGCCCTGAAGGATGGGCAGAATTTGAATAGATTGGGCATAATACAAAGAGGTCTTCCATGAAGGGTGTGAAGAATGAAGAGGATTTGGTAACTGATTGGATGCATGAGCCAAAAAAAAAAAGGAAACTGAAAGATGAATCAGTGACAGGTGCAGTGGCTCACACTTATAATCTTAGCACTTTGGAAGATGGAGGCCAAAGGATTGCCTGAGACCAGGGGTTCCAGCCCAGTCTGGGCAACTTGGTGAAACCTCATCTCTACAATAAATCAAGACATTAGCAGGGCATGGTGGCGTGTACCTGTGGTTCCAGCTACTTGGAAGGCTGAGGTGAAAGGATCGCTTAAGCCCAGTAGGTCAAGACTGCGGTGGCTGTGAGCATGCCACTGTGCTCCAGCCTGGGCAAACAGTGCGACTCTGACTCAAATTAAAAAAAAAAAAAAAAGATGAATCAGAGATGTTAAATGTAGGAACCCAGAAAAACAGAAAGAGACCAGGCTCGGTGGCTCAGCCTGTCATCCCAGCACTTTTGGAGGCCAAGGCAAGTGAATTGCCTGAGTCTGCGGGTTCGAGACCAGCCCAGGCAACTTGGTGACACCTCGTTTCTGTAATAAATAAAAAATTAGCTGGGCATGGTAGCACGGGCCTATAGTTCTGGCTCCTTGGAAGGCTGAGGCAGGAGGATTGCTGGAGCCCAGCAGGTCGACAGTGGGGTGGCCATGAGCGTGCCACTGCACTCCAGCCTGGGCAACTGAGTGAGACTCCAATTAAAAAAAAAAAAAAAAGAAGAATGAGAACTTCTTGGCAGGTAGATAGGACAGTTACTTCTAGGCATGTCAAGTTTGTGGAAATGGGCATTGACGTGGAAAGTGCCACAGGCTGTGAAAACTAGAAATTAAAGCTTAGGTTCTCGCCAGATTGGGAGTCCTTGAAATTACTTCAACACATCCAGTTGAGATTCATCTACATTCTATCAAGTGTTCAACACATGACTGCCTTCACCATGCCATGTACTATAGAAGTACTCACACTTAGAAACCTAGAAAAATAGAAGAAAGACATCAGATGTAAGGGAGTAACAGATAAACTGCTGGAGGATTTCAAAGGAGAAATACTTCCTGTTAGAGAAGGTGATATTTAAGCTGGGTTTTACAGATAGGATTTTACTTGAGTGTTTGAGATGGTCTTTCAGTGACTAAAGGTGGAAGCCAAACGTTCGTGGCTTAACAGTCATGCCATCCATAGTCCTAAAACGAGGAAAAAGAGTTCCCAAACAAGAAACTATCAGGAGATGTTGCCAAGTTGAATTTCTTCCTACTTTTCTGGTCAGCATTTTATTTCATTGCGACAAGGGTAAGCCAACATCCTTTACTTTCTCTTCCAATGGCAGGCACTGATAGCAGATACAGCATGGTACTCTTTGCCATGAAATCAGGATTAAGTAGTTCTTTATTACAGAGGTTCTAGGTAGCCATTGTAGAGTGATTACAATGGGTATGCAAAGAAGCAACTATTTGCCATCCTTGGTTTAGGCCCTTTTGGCCTTCTATCAGGACTTTTGAAAATGCGTCTTAAGAAAATTTGCTGTTCCCGCCTATAATTCCACCACTTTGGGAGTCCGAGGTGAGAGGGTTGCCTAAGCCCATGGGTTTGAGACCAGCCTGGGCAATCTGGTGAGACCTCATCTCTCCAACAAATCAAAAAATTAGCTGGGCATGGTGGTGCATGCCTGTAGTTCCAGCTACTTGGAAGGCTGAGGTGGAAGGATCTCCTGAGCCCAGCAGGTCAAGGCTGCGGTGGCCGTGAGCATGCCACTGCATTCCAGCCTGGGCAACAGAGTGAGACTCCAACTAAAAAAAAAAAACCAAAAAACAAAAACAGATTTGCTGTCTCCTGTCCTCTTTCACATATGTGTACTGCAGCCAAATTTCTTAATAAAAACATTATTTTTATTATGTTATACTCCTTCACCCCAAAACATTTTATTATCCTGAATTTTTTTTTTTTAGAAAGCAGGATTTATTGAGAGGACAAAAAAACTCTCACAGTGGGAGGGGACCCGAGGGGACCCCAGGGGGTTGCCCTATTCTGAATTTTTTTTAAAAACTAGCAAAAGAAACCCTCTCAGCCTATACTTAAATCTTCTCACAACTTACCCTCAGTTGGTCTTGCAAAAGGCCATGTTCTATGCCAGCTGGAGTCCTTGAAATGACTGCAATATACCTTAAGTTTCCCTGCCTCGCCATTGCGGCTCACATTCTACCCACCTCTAGAATTCCCTTCTTTTCCATCTGCTAAAAGTTCTACCTGCATGCCAAGGGAAAGTCCAAAGTAGAAGCAATTTCCTTCAGATTAATAGGGCCTCGCCTCTGTTGAATAGAACAGCACCACCAGAGAATTGGACATTATCCAGGATTTTGAGAAATTTGCAGCGTCGTGGTAAGGATATGACATCTATGAAGACAATTATGAGATGCAACAGGATGACTACAGAGCAAACTTAAGCCAAGCTATGATCGTAAGAGAGACTGTGACATTGGTAAGATGTAACTGTCAACTAGATGTGAGGAAAGGAAAAGGTGGAATGAGAGTCAAAAATGACAAGAGAATCTAGGCGTGTGTGGTCGGGGAGTATATCAGATGATCTGTTGTTTTGAGAAGGATGGCTTTGTTCTTGGTGGGCTTCAGCTAGAGAGACTAGTTGAATATTTAGAAGTTTATAATAGTGTAGAATGGAACCGGGCTCAGTGGCTCAGCCTGTAATCCCGCGCTTTGGGAGGCTGAGGTGAGTGGATTGCCTGAGCCCGCGGGTTCGAGACCCGTCTGGGCAACTTGGCAAGACCTCATCTCTACAATAAATCAAAAATTAGCCGGACGTGGTAGCACGTGCCTGTAGTTCCAGCTACTTGGAAGGCTGAGGTGGAAGGATCGCCAGAGCCCAGCAGGTCGAGGCTGTGGTGGCCGGGAGCGGCCACTGCACTCCAGTCTGGGTGATAGAGTGAGACTCCAATTAAAAAAAAAAAAAAAGTGTAGAATGGAACTTAAGTGCATAGGCTGTGGAGTTGGACAGCCTGGTTCAGTTCAGTGAATGACTAGGTCTTTTTGAGTAAATAACTTTATGTCAGTTTCTCATCTGTTATATCTAGTAAGTGTTAAACATATCACCTGCTCTTAGAAAATTGTGAGACCTGTGGTTCCAGCTACTTGGAAGGCTGAGGCGGAAGGATTGCCGGAGCCCAACAGGTTGAGGCTGCAGTGGCCGAGAGCATGCCACTGCATTCCAGCCTGGGCGACAGAGTGAGACTGTAACTCAAAAAAAGAAAATTGTTATGAGAATTAAACAAAAGTCCTTTTGGCAGTAGCCAGACTGCCAGGGGGTGGGGAGGATGGGAATATAACATTAATAGGGATACCTGATCTCAAACCAGGCTAAGTGGGTACCAAAGGTAGACCCAAACTTTACCTGTACAATGACCACTTGTATACCTAATCCTGAATTGTACCCCACATCTTTAAAATAAAATACAGTTTTTTAAAACATTTAAAAAATCCTTAAGAGTTTCCAATAGGGCCGAACACAGTGGCTCAGGCTGTAATCCCAGCACTTTAGGAGGCCAAGGCGAGAGGATTGCCTGAGTCTGGGGTTTCAAGACCAGCCTGGGCAACTTGGCGAGACCTGGTCTCTACAATAAAATCACAAAAAAAGCTAGCCAGGTGTGGTAGCAAATGCCTGTAGTTTCCATTACTTGGAAGACTGAGGTGGAAGGATCGCCAGAGCCCAGCAAGTCAATGCTGGGGTGGCTGTGAGCGAGCCAATGCACTCCAGCCTGGGTGACAAGAGTGAGACTCCAACTCCAAAAAAATAAAAGAGTTCCTGGCTGGGCTTGGTGGCTTAGCCTGTAATCCTTGCACTTTCGGAGGTCGAGGTGGGTGGATTGCCTGAGCCCGCGGGTTCGAGACCAGCCCAGGCAACTTGATGAGACCTCATCTCTACAATAAATAAAAAAAAAATTAGCCAGGTAATGTGTGCTAGTAGTTCTGGCTCCTTGGAAGGCTGATGCAGAGCCTAAGCCCAGCAGGTGGTGGTTGCGGTGGCTGGGAGCGTGCCACTGTACTCCAGTCTAGGTGACAGAAGGAGACTCCAACTCAAAAAAAAAAAAAAAAGTTCCCAATATATAATAGGCAAATGGTGGTCATTATAAAAGAATCATATCTTATAATGAAATTGTATTCTGGAATCAATGTCAAGTGAACTTGAATCCCCTAAATCAAATCACCCAGAAAGTACAGTACATATACAAACTGTTCCTTAGTAAGTCTAAACCAGTCGATATTTCCACTAACATTGGCTCAGGCAAGTGTGCATTAAGCACCTAATAAAATGATTGGCTTGCTTTAAGCATCACATCATATGAAAACTCTGTACTTTAAATCTTCTAATCACTCAGTGTATAGAAGGACTCCCACTTTAAGAGGTTTGAGAGAACTGAAGCAAGTCATAGGAATGGTAGATCGATGATTCTACCTCACACTTGATCTAGGGAATTGGAGTCATTGTCTTTTGTTCCTTCCACCTTTTCTTCCCTTCTTCACCTTTTCTCTCTCCCTGCCTTCATTGTATTGTTAAATTCCTGTCAGATAAGTGAGACCGTAGCTGTGAGTCCAAGTGTCTATCTTTAGTGTAAATTTCTCAGCAGATATCGGAAAATACATGTGTGGAACTTGGACGAGAAATCAGAACTGCAGATTTAGATTTGGTATTAAAACATGGAAGTGAAATGTAATTGCTGAAGTGGAGTGGAGTATAATGTCTATACTTCCAGGATAGAGAGAAGTAGAGGAAACAGAAGGCATCATCAGACAAGTAAACAGCTAGTAGAGCTATGGAAGACAAAGGACAAACTTTCAGAAACTTGGGAAATCAGATAGTTGAAAGCTCTGAGGAAAACCCACTCAGTGAGGTCCTTCTTGACAAAGCAGCGGTATTAGTGTGAAAGCAGCAATCACCAGACTGTAAGTGGTTAAGGAGAGAGAATAAGGAAGTATGTGGACAGAAAAATACTGATAGTGCCTCAAGAATAAGTTGTATTTTGAGGGTATACAGCACTTCTAATTCCATAACAGTTCATATACATACACACATAAACGTAAAGTGAAAGTATACTTAAATATAACATATAAAACCTGTAAGTTCTGTCCTGTTGGGTTTCACGGGCACAGCTAAAGCAGTTGTCAACAGCTGACTTCTATTCCAGGCTGATGCCAATGACTTACCTGGTGTTAAGTAGCTTCAGTATCGCCTCTGCATAGGTAGGGTTATGTGCTATACCTTATGATTATTTCCTTGCAGATTTAAAAGAGGGAAGAGAGTAGTCATGTAAACTAAGTGGGAAAAAAAAGTGATCAAAAACATTAAGTGCTACTGAAATATGCGCTAGTAAAGGCAGGATAGAAAGACTTTGAATTAGATTCCCACTGGAAGAACGAGCTCAGAGCATACTGTGTATTTATTTATTTATTTGTTTGTTTATTTATTTTGAGTTGGAGTCTCACTCCGTCACCCAGGCTGGAGTGCAGTGGCACACTCATGGCCACCCCAGCGTCGACTGCTGAACCCCGGCGATCCTTCCGCCTCAGGCTTCCAAGGAGCTGGAACCACAGGCTGTGCTACCATGCCTGGCTCATTTTTTAAATTTATTGTAGAGATGAGGTCTCGCCAAATTGCCCGGGCTGGTCTCGAACCTGCGGACTCAGGCAATCCTCTCGCCTTGGCCTCCCAAAGAGCTGGGATGACAGGCTGAGCCACTGAGCCCAGCCCATATTTATTTTAAAGATATTAATTCATGCCGGGCACAGTGGCTAACGCCTGTCATCCCAGCATTTTGGGAGGCCGAGGCCAAAGATTGTCTGAGTCCAGGAGTTCGAGACTGCCCTGGGCAACTTAGTGAGACTTTGTCTCTACAATAAACCAAAAAATTAGGGGCAATCCCTTTGGGTTCCTTCCCATTGTGGGAGCTTTTCTGTCCTCTCAATAAATCCTGCTTTCTCACTTAAAAAAAAAATTAGCCAGGCATGATGGTGTGCACCTGTAGTTCCAGCTACTTGGAAGGCTGAGGCCGAAAGATCACCTGAGCTCTGCAGGTCGAGGCTGCAGAAGCTGTGAACATGCCACTGCACTAAGCGTGGATGACCGAGTGAGACTCTGACTCAAAAAAATATATCCATATATATATTAGTTCGCATCATGAATCTGATACAAATGCTTTGGGGGTTGAGAACAAAAAGTATCTCCTCTTAAATTCCTCTAGTTCAGATGGTGTCTGCCTATTCTTTTTTCTTTTTTGAGTTGGAGTCTCACTCTTGTCACCTAGGCTGGAGTGCAGTGGCACGCTCACAGCCACCACAGTCTCAACCTGCTGGGCTCAGGCAATTCTTCCACCTCAGCCTTCCAAGTAGCTGGGACTACAGATGCATGCCACCATGCCCTGCTAGTTTGTGTGTGTGTGTGTGTGTGTGTGTGTGTGTGTGTGTGTGTGTGTGATTTATTGTAGAGACTAAGTCTCACCAATTTCCCCGGGCTGGTCTCAAACCCAGGGGCTCAGGCAATCCACTTGCCTCAGCCTCCCAAAATGCTGGGATTACAGGCTGAGCCACCAAGCCTGGCCAGTGTCTGCCTATTTTAAACCTGCATACTTAAAAATAAGTAAATCCCTGTGTTGGGAATTATTAAAGCACACTTATCTAATTAAACAAACTTTTATACTTTCTTACTTTGTTAAAATTTATCTGAAAATTAGCAATAGTGTATGAATATAAACAAATTAATAAAGAATAAAGAATGACATCGAAACTCATGATTCTAAATTATTGAACTAATTTTTATATTGTAAAAAACTTTGTCAAAGTTCAATGGCCAAGAAATATCTGAAAACTCGACTATAATAATACTTAGCACAACAAAATTTAAATAGGCATAAAACACGATTTCACACTCATGGTTGTCAAAGATGTGGGAAGTGGGCATTACCTTCCATTGCTTGTGGAACTGTAAATTGGTATGAACACTTTGAAGAGAGCAAGGCTTAATGTCTGATAAAGTCAAAATTGAACGTACTGATGGACCAACAATTTTATCTACATATCTTAGAAACTAATGCTCCTGAACACAGGAGGCATATGCCAAGTTATTTATCATAGAATTATTTATAATAGCTAAAGTCATATCAATATGCAATGAAAAAATAGATATTGCTACATTTAGATAAGAGACTATCACAAACCATAGCTAAAATCAAGTGACTTAACTAGATATAGATATACTACTATGGATAGATTACAAATTTAATACTAACTGGAAAAAAATTAGAGAATACCACTTATAATATTACTTATAGGGCAACCTCTTCGGGTCCCCTCCCACCGTGGGAGTTTTTCTGTTTTCTCAGTAAATCCTAATTTCTCACAAAAAATATTACTTATATAAATTTGAAAACTCACCAATACTATATATTGGATTTTGATGTACAGTAAACACCTGAAAAAATAATAGAACTGGATTCATCTTGACTTATAATAATGTTTAGTTCTGAGCAGAGGCACATTGGGGACATAATTTCATCTGCAATATTTTATTTATTAAAAAACTTGAATATGAAGCAAATATAAGAACAGTTCGCCTGGGCATGGTGGCTCACACCTGTAATCCCAGCACTTTGAGAGGCTGAGGCAGGATTGCCTTAGCTCGGGAGTTTGAGACCCGCCTGGGCAACATAGTGAGACCTTGTCTCTACAAAAAATAAAAAAATAAAAAATTATCAAGGTATGGTGGCACATGCCTGTAGTCTCAGGTACTCATGAGGCTGAGGTTGAAGGATTGCTTGAGCCCAGGAGGTTGAGGCTATAGCCGGCCAGAATCGTGCCACTGTACTCCGGTCTGGGCAAGAGAGTGAGATCATGTTTCAAAAATAAATAAATAAAAATAAAATAAAAACAACTAAATTATATGACTGTGATGATCTATGTTAGTTATAGTACACTTTGTACTTTTTTTATTTTAGTAAACAAAATGTAACTGGATCAAGTTAAGATTTAAGGCAATAAAAATCACAGGAAAAAAGACAAGTTCTACATGATAAAAAATAATTTCTGTTCATGGAAAAATCATGCCCTGTGAAAAATAGACTTGTGTTTTTCTTTTTTTTAGGAAGGTAAACCAGAAGCGCTTTGGGTTGAAGAAAGATTTAAAGCACACACTGCCCGAGTCCGTGATGTAGAACTCCTAACAGGGCTTGACTTTTATCAGGAAAAGGCACAGCCTGTCTCTGAAATTTTGCAGCTAAAGACGTTTCTCCCCACATTTGAAACCGTCATTTAATGTAATAATGTATAACTAATGTATAATTTACTGTATAAAACAATTTTGGCAAAATGTAAATGATTTTTTCTGGAGAATTATCAAATAAAGTTTTCTATTTTCCTTATGTCCACTAAAAGCCATAATTTCATTGTTCCCTTTTCTTGTTTTTATTTCTGTTAATATGCATTGTTTTAAAATTATATTTTTCCACAGATTATGCCATTTTATACCTTCCTTATTTTTTCTTTTTCTTTTTGTAAACTCTAATTCCACAGATTAAATCTTCTTTATTATATTTATTATTCCACTTATTGTCATTGGCTATATTTTTCTGCTCCGAATTGTCTAAACAAAGGGAGAATAAGAGAAGCAGGTCTCCCTTGGGAATTGAATCAATGCTCCACAGTTTTGTCTTAAAAAAGTTTATACTTAATAATTAGGTAATATTTATTAAGATAAAAATGCACATAATTTTTATTCCATAATTTCACCTGTAAAAGCTGTCCCAACAGATGTCCTTTGCACAAATGCATGAAAATATCATGTTTTATGGTGGCCAAGACCAGCAAACTACCTAAAAGACTGATTAAACAAATTATGAAATTTGTTTAAACAGATAATGGAATACTGCTCTGCCTCTATAAAGAAAGAAGTAGATCTGTAGTCTTGAAGGTGTTAAGTGAAAAAGCAAGTGTATGCAGTATGCTGTTATTTTTCAGGGATCAGTAAATTTTCTAGAAAGGACCAGATAGTACATGTTTTAGGCCATACAGTTTCTGTTACAATTACTTACTCTGCTGTTGCACTGAGGAAACAGTCCTAGATACTATGGGAAAGAAATAAGAATGACTGTGTTCCAATAAAACTTTATTGGCAAAATAAATAGTTTAAATCTTAAATAAATAAATGGATTTGGTCCCTGGCCTGTAGTTTGTCAGTCCCTGATTTATATATTAAAGTCTGGATTGGGACCTCATAGAAAGAGAAAAGAAGATAACATTTTTATTTTATACCCTTTGTCCTAACTAAAGACTTTAAAAAAATATCTCTATATGTATTTCTTTAATTTTTCAAAATATAGTTATGAACCAAAGAGATCTTAGTACTTATTTGAGGCAATACTGTTGGTCATATTTTTGGATTGCCAGACTGGCAGTGTTCCAGATTCTTCTCTGACATAAAGATGAGTTCATCCAGGGACAGAAGCTTTGCTGTTGTTGAAAAATCTTGTGACCTGGGCTTTAAGGAAAACACATTCAATTCCTTTCTATCGCTATTAGGATTTCAACTGAGTTATGGTCATTAGTTACAACTAATTGAAATGTTTGTTTATTCCCATTGGGTTTTATTTTTTACATAGGCTCTTTATTTTGTAGAATTTACTTTAAAATTTATGCCATGCAAATTGTGCAATACAGAGAGACTGAAAGATAAGACTCAAATAGGAAACTATCTCCAGGTGTGTGGCAAAAATGCCACCATTTGTTATGTAGATACAATTTTTCCAACAATGTTCTTCTACCCAACCATAACCTGGAAATGAGGTAGGATCATCTGGAATTTAGACTCCACAATGGGGGGACACGTGGTGGTTACAACTCTGATCTGAGCTTAATCGCCTTCAGCGTTCTTATTACTTCTGAGTTTCTCCATAAGTGGCTAGATTGTTGAATGCTTGATGCAAACAAAAAAAGGTCAGTCTGAGAAAAATTAAAGTTATGCTTTGTGTGATATTATACTTTCCTTTTGTATAATCATTAGTCCATTAAACATATACATATGTATACACCATTCTGAAGGAACGAATACCAATAATTTTTTTTATTTTTATTTTAAAGATGTGGGGTACAATTCAGAGTTAGGTACACAAATGTTCATTACGCAGGCATCCTTGTTGATGAGGTGTGTTCCCCCTCCTCCGGGAGATTCCCACTACTACCAATCCTTTTCTTACAGTATTATGATAATTGTTCAAGGTCCACTTATGAGTGAGAACACATGATACTCAGTTCTTTGCTTCTGTGATAAGTCACTCAATATTATAGACTCTAAGTCCATCCAAGTTGCTATGAAGTTCATAATTTTTGTCCTTCTTTACCAATTATTTAAGGATTCAAAAAGCTATAGGAGATTTGCAATTTCTACTTTATAATTTTCAGTCCGTAGCCTCTGTTTTACAATGAGCTTGTTTTATTTTAAAAATCGAAAAATGTAAACAATAGTCAGTTACATTTGAAAGTGTTATTTAGAAAGTATTTTATAGATACTGAAAAGTTGCAAGAATAGTACAAATAATTCTTTATAACTTTTATTCAGTGTTACCAGTTGTTAACATTCTATGTATATTTACATATATCTTTAGATTTTTCCTGAACTTTCTGAGAGTACATTGTCATCATCTTGCCTGATTACCCTCAATATTTCAGTGTGGATTTCCTAAGATCAAGGACAGTAACTCACACACAGCCATAGTCAGGACGTTTAATGTTGATTTAATACTATATCTAATCTAATTTGCAGACAGACCTATCAAGTTTTTTCTCATGTTTTCAATAATGTCCTTTATGAATTTTATTTTTTGGTCCAGAATCTGAAAGAGAATCATTCATTGAATTCAGTTAACTTTTTTTCTCTATGACCTCTTGTAATGAGCAATGATTCCTCAGACTTTATCGAATAATGTTGCTACTTTTGAAGACTCCTGGTCATTTATTGTGTAGACTGTCCCTCAGTTGGGTTTGTTTGACATAATGCATCTTTGGCAGGAACACTACATTGGTCCTCAGCACTTTAGATGTAGAAGCACATGATGTTCATTTGTGTCATTATTCTTGATGCCAGATTTGATCACTTGGTGAAGTTGATATTCACCAGGCTTCTCTTCTGTCAAGATAGTCTTTTTTCCCTTTGTAATTTACACGTTACTTATAGTAGGACACTTGAGACCCTATACATGGCCTGTTTCTCATCAGATTCTCACCCAATGGCTTTAGTATCCACTAATAATCCTTCCCTGATTCAATTTTTACTACGGCAGTTGCAAAAGGGGTGATTTTTAAAAACTCCATTATTTTACATTTATTAGCATTCTACTGTAAGGATGTGTTATCGTTCTTATTTATTATTTGCTTATCCATATAGACTCATGAATTCTCTTTTTATCTCAATGGACTAAAATACAGTCATTATTTATTTTAGCACTAAAATTGTCCTGGATGTGGCCAGCAGGAGCTCCTTTCAATGGGTTCCTGTGTCCTTTCAATCTGCCCCCATTAATTTTTGAGTACTTACTCATTTACTGGTACAAAAAAAAGTTCATCTTGTACTTTCCCTGCAC
This sequence comes from Tarsius wallacei, assembly GCA_963574415.1. NCBI lineage: Eukaryota > Metazoa > Chordata > Mammalia > Primates > Tarsiidae > Tarsius > Tarsius wallacei. The sequence goes on along the minus strand of CAUYQG010036084.1, from coordinate 10,282 downwards.
TAACTCTGGAATCAGCTATTTCTTCAAAAAGCACTGACTCCATTTAGTGGGCACTGGTGCCCTAATTGCTTCTGTGGCATCATAGCACCTAAGCCCTTTCAATCAATAAAAGTAAAATCTGTCGACGTTTCTTTGCCCATGTCTGTCTCTATCTCTGTTCGTGCTTGAAACCCCATGAGTAAGAAACCAGGGGTTCACCATCCAACACTGCAAGATTTTTGTCCAATTTTTTTTCCCTTTTCATAATTGTAATCTCCCTTCTCCAATAGTGAGACATTTGGTTCTCACCCAATACACAGAAATAGGAATTGCTAACCAATACCACTTGGAGAAACAAATCTACTAAGTCGAATGAAAGAAATGCTTCCAGTTCTTCATGTCTCTAGACTAAGAATTTACAGCCAGAATACTGTTTCAAAATCACTTGGACTTGTTTTCTCCTTCCTCAGTGTAGTTACATTATTCATTTGAAATATAATACTGTTTGTTTTTTCTATTTATATTCCATTACGGGGTTTCCCCATCCTTATGGAGTCAAGTTTTTTTTTAGTATGTAAAATATTAACATAGTCCCCAAAACCAAAATTAGATAAAAAGGGACATGCAGAAGTTTTCTCTCTCCCCCATCTTTTAGTCTTTTTCCATCTGCCCAGTCCAATGTCATTTGTTTCTGGTTTATCATTTCTGTATTTATTTTTGCAATAATAAGTAGATGGATATACTTTTCTCTTTTACACAGAGTCATATTGTACATTCCTTTTTCACCTTTTTAAAAAACTTGGCAAAGTATCCTGGAAATGTATTTAGATCTTCCTCATTCTATTTTGTTGCTGCATGGTATTTCATTTTGTAGATGGACCATAGTTAATTAAATCTATCTCCCATATAAAGGCCTTCAGGTTATTTTCAACATTTTGCAAATATAAATTTACAGAAATAAATAGTGTTATACATACGAAGTTTTGTGTTATTGGAAGTATATCTTCTGGACAAATTCCTAGAAGTTAGTAAATATACACTGTAGCTTCATTTTTAAAAAAGTAATATATTGGCACAATTTTAACTCGTAAATTGGTGTATTCAAAATATGAACTCTTAACGCCTGTAATCCCAGCACTTTGGGAGGCGGAGGCGAGAGGATCGCCAGAGCCCTTGGGTTCAAGACCAACCTTAGCAGCATGGTGAGACCTCACCTTTACAATAAATCAGAAAATTAGCTGGGCGTGGTGGCGTGCACCTGTAGTTCCAGCTACTTAGAAGGCTGAGGTGGAAGGATCGCCTGAACCCAGCGATCCAGTGGAGGCTGCAGTGACTGTGAGCATGCCACTGTACTCCAGGCTGAGGTGGAAGGATCGCCTGAACCCTGAACCCAGTGGAGGCTGCAGTGACTGTGAGCATGCCACTGTACTCCAGCCTGGGCAACAGAGTGAGACTCCAATTTAAAAGAAAAAAAAATATATGAATTCACTGGATATAGTTCTCCCCCACCAAAAGTGGAAAGAATTTATTTTTTCTTAATTATAAAAGTAGCACATATTCATGATAAGAAATCCAAACTATGTCTATGTATTATGTAATATATTAATACATCTATATATGCAAATATTAAAATCCCACAAATCCCATCAACTGATGATTACAATAGTTACATCCTATTAACCTATGACTCCTTGACGTATCTATTCTTTGAAATGTAATGTTTGAATATGGGATTTGGGGAAATGACCATTCATGTTACTTCGGTTCAGAGTTAAATGTTTTTTTCACAAAGGAACTTCAAAATTTTCAGGAAAAGACTTTGGTTTTGGGGATTTAGAAAATTTATTCCAGCAGAAAGTATAACTTATTGGAGTAAAAGGAAATGACTGTTTGACATTTCAATAAATGCCTTGTTACAAATGGTACTCAAGCCATGTGTAGCTGAGAATTAATGCAGAATCATAAGAATCCATAACGTCAGCATCTGTCACCAATCATCACCCGTTTTCTCAAGTTTTTTGACTTTCAGATGATAGAACTATCCCAGGCAATGTAATTCTCTCTGCTTTTTAACTCTACTGCCAATGAAATATGTAATCAGCCATTTTTTGGGCAAGTGCTTTTTATGTAGATGAGCATTTGATAGAGCAGAATTGCTTGCTTTTGAATATGGGGACCACATGTTACTGCAGTTTTTAGGTGTACATATTTTGGGAGACAGGCATACAAAGAAAAATATTTTTTATGAGTTCCAATGTTGTTACATCAAGAATTACAACTAATTCTTGTTTGTAGAAAGGGGACTTTCTAACCCAAGTTAGGTCAGCTAAGGTCTTGGGAGCAGAATTGGAAAGAAGGGACATTCTAAACATTGGCTTATTTTCCAGGTTTAGCTAAAATTCCAAAATTTTATTTTCTGAATGTAATTTTTTTTGCATTTTTATAAAATCTTGCAGGATATTTAGTGGCATGGTTGGACTTAAGAGGGATCCAGGGGCTGGGTGCAGGGGCTCAAGCCTGTAATCCCAGCACTTTGGGAGGCCAAAGTGAGGGGATTGCCTGAGTCCACAGGTCCAATAATAGCCTGGGCAACTTGGTGAGACTTCACCTCTACAGTAAATAAATAGTTAACTGGACGTGGTAGTGCACACCTGTAGTTCCAGCTGCTTGGAAGGCTGAGAGGCAGAAGGATCACCTGAGCCCAGCAGGTTGATGTTCGGGGTGAGTGTGCACTGCACTCCAGCTTGGGTGACGGAGTAAGACTCCAATTCAAAAAAAAAAAAAAAAAGAAGGCTCAGGGTCTGTTCTTCTAGAAAATATCAGAAACAAATGCGTTTTCAGGGCAAGTAGAAGCCTACTTTCCCCACTGGTGGGTGGGGTTTGGTAGATGGGTAGGGATGAGTGGGACAAAAAGATGTACCTAGCCAGGCTCGGTGGCTCAGACTGTCATCCCAGCACTTTGGGAGGCCGAAGCTAGTGGATTGCCTGAGCCCTTGGGTTCGAGACCAGCCCAGGCAACTTGATGAGACCTTGTCTCTATAATTAAAAAAACAAACAAAAAAGATACACCTATTGATATGCCAAGTATTCATCTTTAACCACTAATTTAACTGGTATTTAGTATAGACCGTTCGTCAGTGCTCAGTCATTTTAGAAATAGTAAATGGAGTTTCTGGGAGTCTGTGCGTAAACTCTGTCCGGTTTTGGCACTTGAGTTTACTTCCAAATTATATTTGGGTTCTTTGAAAATCCTCTTGCCCTCGGGAAATCTCTTTCCTTCCTCCACCCCCATCCTCACCCCTGAAACACCACTGTTCCTTGCCACCCCAACCACTTGTCATGTGTTTACTTTGGGAGGGCCGAGCATGGGAATGGAAACCGGACGTAAACTGAAACAGTTTTCAAAAACACAAACAAGGCTGTTGGAAGGAACGACTTCCTTTCTGCACAGCAACCCTGGCAGACCACAATCACTCCCTCAATCAGTGGACTCGCGCTTGAACAAACTTCCAGACAGGAACAAACCTCAGCCTTCCAATGACAGAGAATCCGTGCAATTCAGACTCATCCCAAACCCACAGGATAACAGCTAGTAAAGTATGACACTAGACTTAGAGCAAGGGTGCCTCTGCTACCCTAACATGTTATGTTTATTAACGTGTGAAGAATCATTGGCCTAGGAGAAATCTGAAGAGGTTAGCTAGTCCAACTCTTAAGGCTTACTCCACTAACAAATAACGTTCTGTTAACATTATTTGTATGTTAATATTGTCACTCTTCAACAAAGATTTTACAACAGTTTTTGTGTGTGTGTGTGTCTCGGAGTCTCACTCTGTCACCCGGACTGGAGTGCAGTGAAACGCTCATGGCCATCGCAGCCTTGACCTGCTGGGCTTAGGCCATTGTTCCCCCTCAACCTTCCAAGTAGCTGGAACTACAGACATGCGCTACCACGCCCAGCTTATTTTTTGATTTTATTGTAGAGATGAGGTCTCACCAAGTTGCCCAGGCTGATCTCAAACCCGCAGACTCAGGCAATCCTCTCACCTCAGCCTCACAAAGTGCTGGGATGACAGGCTAAGCCACCATGCCTGGTCTACAACAGTTATTTATGTTTCTTGAAATTAAGAAAATTTGTGTAGTGATCAACACAGTAACTTCCTCCTGTCTTGTCAACTTAATGTGATACCTACAAAGTTTCTTTCTAACAGTCTTCTAAGGAATTACCTATTCTCATGTGAGTGTTATAAGGCTGTAGTATATTGATGAGAACATGGGTTCTCCGGGGTTTAAATCCTGTCTTCCTCGCTGTGTGATCAGACCAGTTTTCTTAATAAACTCTACAACCTAGCTTCCCCTTCTGTATCCTCTAGTGATCCTCACAGAGTTGCTGCGGGAATTCAGTAAGTTACTGGATATAGACGATATACAACAGAGGCTGCAACATGGTAGCATTTATTGTCTCCCAGTCATTTATCAAGCCCTCTCGTTTAGTTAACCAGGAAATTCTTCTTTACTTGGGTTTAGGTACAAGGGATTTAAGTTTGTGGATTGTGCCAGGCTGATCTTTGCCCTGTGATTTGGAGGTTTGACTCCCATATTTCCGGCCAGGACGAGTTAGTCACATTAATAGCATCCTTCATCATGGTTTGTGGTCATCCTGATCTTTAAATTTGGCCTGCCTCTATTACACTCCCCATTTATTGGTTAGGTCCAAAGATATTTTTATTGTATGCCCACATTAGCAATTAAAAAAAAAAGAGCCATGGCATGGTCAATCCTGTTACTATGGGATGTTGAAAAGAAAAAACACAGCAACAGAGGCTCAGGTCAACTAGTGTTGGCAGAAGAGTCAGATGTGTCCTTCAAATCTGTCTAGATCTTGTCTCAGAAAATGAGCTTATTCTACAGAGATTTCAGCATCAGCTGTCATCTCAGATTCTGACTCTCATAGCAATTAAGCAAAGTTTTTCATAAATGAAGAACAGAAATCTAGAATTAATTTTTTTAGTGTGTATGTGTCAGAGTCTCACTCTGTGGTCCAGGTTGGAGTGCAGTGGCACACTCGTGGCCACCCCAGTATTGACTTGCTGGGCTCAGGCGATCCTTCCACCTCAGCCTTCCAAGGAGCTGGAACTAAAGGCATGTGTTACCAGCGTTGGCTCATTTTTTGATATATTGTAGAGAAGAGGTCTCCCCAAGTTGCCCAGGTTGGTGTCGAACCCATGGGCTCAGGCAATCCTCTCATCTCGGCCTCCTTAAGTGCTGGGATTACAGGCTTGAGCCACTGCGCCCAGTCTAGAATTAAATTTTTAATTGAGGGCAATGCCCTCGGGTCCCTTCCCTCTCTGAGAACTTTTCTGTCTTCTCAATAAATCCTGCTTCCAAAAAAAATAAATTTTCAATTGATTACTTTGATATAAAGGAGTCCATCAGAAGACTTACCTTCTCTTGGTATTCCTTTGAATCTGGAACCGACAACCATCCCTAGTCATTCAGCTCCATATCTTGCTCATTCAAGATCTCATTAAATTTGTTCCTTCAATGAATGTTTATTGAGTTCCTACTATGTTCCAGGCACTGTCCCAGGGGCTTTAGATAATCTTTGAACAAGATCCCTGACCTCGAGAGGCTGATATTCTAGCAAGGTAGATGCATAGTAGACAACAGATATGACAAATTAAAAAATTAAAGTATATGTGTTATAAAGTGATGTGACATAGAAAAGATGAAGTGTCAGCCCCAGTGGCTCACACCAGTTATCCCAACACTTTGGGAGATGGAGGCAAGAGGATTGCCTGAGCTCAAGGGTTCGAGACTAGCCTGAGCAACACAGTGAGACCTCATCTCTAAAATAAATAAATAAATAAATAAATAAATAAACCGGGCATGGTGGTGCATGCCTGTGGTTCCAGCTCCTTGGAAGGCTGAGGTGGAAGGATCGCCTGAGCCCAGTAGGCTGAGACTGTGGTGGCTGTGAGCATGCCACTACACTCCAGCCTGGGCGACAGAGTGAGACTCTGACTCAAAAAAGGAAAAGAAAGCAGAGTAAAAGGATCGGAAAATTGGTTATAGAGATGTTGGGTGCAGGCTGCAAAAATATTAAACAGGGCAGTCAGAATAGGCCACCTAGAAAAAGTTAAATCTAAGCAAAGACTTGGAAGAGATGAGTCATTAGCCAGACCGATGCATGGGGGAAACCATCAACACAGGCACATGCCTGTCGCGCTCAAGGAACAGAAGATGTCATGGCTCTTGTGAAAAATTGATTATCCTCTCAGACCACTCATAACCGCTTCCTGGGACCTACCTCAAGAATAAGAAATTGGATAAAGGAGGATTCATTTTTTTACAGTTACAATCAACTCAAAAAGTATCCATATTTTTGCTCTTTTGTTATGTTTAACAGGTATTTCGAGTCACCCTGTCATAGAACAAGATCTCCTTGTAGGCAGAGACAATAATGAATGGGGTATTTCAAGTTCTAGTTAGCAAAAACAAGTCTGTTAGCAATAACCCCAAGTGTAACTGCATTTTACATCCTGTTTATATTATACTATTAAGATAAAGCCATATGAAGTAGTCATTCTTGCAAATCAAAAACTGTTGAATGCTGTTAATCACATATGCTTTCACCTATCCTCCATACGGTTAACACTAAAATAACATGAAGTGTGCTGCTTGTCAGAAATGTACCTTGGTATTGTCATAATTCGACATATTCTTTTTGCCAAGAAGTTATACTTGTTTGTTTTTATGAAACTTTTTTTCCCATTCATACTCTGTACCACGCATTCACTTATCTCCACATTTAATTCCCCAACCCTTGGATACAGGAACCATAATCCACAATTTATATATAACAAATCTGATAAGAATAAAATCTGAATTATTTACTCCAGATAATCTGGATATCTATGAAGGTGTTTTTGGATGAGCTATACATTTAGACAAGTGGATTTTGAGAAAAGCAGATTGCCCTCCATTATATAGGTGGGTCTCATCCAATCAGTCGATGGCCTGAACAGAACAAAAGGTTAATCTCCCTGACCAAGAGGGAATTCTGCAGCGGACAGCCTTCAGACTTCGTCTGCTCCAGGCATTCTTCAGACTTGCACTGCGTTTTGACTTTTTCAGCCTGCCAGCCCACTCTGCAGATTTTGGACATGCCAGCCTCCATAATTTTATTAGTCAGTTTCTTTTTTTTTTTTGAGTTGGAGTCTCACTCTGTCACCCAGACTGGAGTGCAGTGGCTGCTCCCGGCCACCGCAGCCTCGACCTGCTGGGCTCAGGCGATCCTTCCGCCTCGGCCTTCCGAGTAGCTAGAACTACAGGTGCGCGCTACCACACACGGCTAATTTTTTGATTTATTGTAGAGATGAGGTCTTAGTCAGTTTCTTAACATCGATCTCTTTCTCTCTCTATTTAAACACCTTATTAGTTCTGTTTCTCTGGAGAACCCTGACCAATACACCTGGGCCACTTCATCACAAAAGGGTCTGTATGTTTGGGAAACTTTCAGTCTCTGTGTGGTTTGTTTTCATCATCAGCAAAATGGAATGATAATGGAGAAAGGATGGCACAAGGGGACTCCATGGCTCCCCAGGGCAAATACAGTCTCCTCTCTCACAGATTTGCTGTGAAGGAGCTGTATTCATTAGGTATGTCTGGGACAGCCATGGAATGTGGCCACCTCAGACAGGGTGGCTGACTTCAGTTCTGAGAAGCCATGGCTAATGAAGAGACCAAATATTAAAATCCAAGATTCAATTTTTATTTTAAAGTAATAATAACCAGGCTAACATGCACGCATAAATACCCCACATCTTTAAAATAAAAAATTTTATAATAATAATATTAAAAAATAAAAGAAGATCATGGAATTTTAAAAAAACTTGAAACCCTGACACAGCAGGGATGAATGTGGAAGAATAAAACTATCTTGTGTTTCAGAAAGCCATTAGGGAAAAACAGCACACCACACTGTAAAGCTGGAAACCAGTTGTCTGGAGGTTTCAGCAGAGCCAATGAGTAGAGAAAATTTTCCATATAACTTCAATAACCAAGTAGAGTCAGAGTGACTCAAGGCTCGTCTGGAGTTTAAACTTATTAGATGGAAACTTTGTAGGCTGGATTTTCTCCTTTCTCCACTCTGACTTTACAAGCCAGGGCCCACATGCTTGGAAACGGTAACTGGGCAATTACTGAATGGTTGCCGAGTGATGGCGTAAATGGGTGGAAAAAAAGCTGAAATTTGGATTCATGACAGCCTTCAAGGTAAGACTTCTTGCTCTCATGCTCCAGATAGTTTTATATGCTACGAAGACACACAACAATTGAAGGAAAAGTAAAGTTGTCTCTGTATTTCCAATTAAAAATCATCTCATCAGTCAAATGTGTTAAAAGCATAGCAAGAAAACGTTTATTGTTAGGCTTTTTAAAGTTTCCTTAGAAATATTTGCAGTAAGCCGGGGCTGGTGGCTCATGCCTGTAATGAGGGGGGTGGTGGCTCATGCCTGTAATGTAAGTTTGGGAGATAGAGGGAAGAGGATTGCCTGAGCCCTAGGGGCTCGAGACCAGCCTGGGCAACTTGGCGAGACCTTGTCTCTACAATAAATCAAAAATCTAGCTGGGCATGGTGGCACATGCCTGTGGTTCCAGCTACTTGGAAGGCTGAGGCAGAAGGATCGCCAGAGCCTAGCAGGTTGATGGTGGGGTGGCTGTGAGTATGCCACTGCACTCTAGCCTGGGCGACAGAGTGAGACTCCAACTCAAAAAAAAAAAAAAAATTGCATTAGAGGTTCCATGTGTTTGCAGGAACTACTGCAATGGGCTTTTCAAAATGTAAATGTTGGCCAGGTGTGGTGACTCATGCCTCTAATCCCAGCACCTTGGGAGGCTGAGGTGAGAGGATTGCCTGAGCCCACAGGTTCGAGACCAGCCTGGGCAATTTGGTGAGACCTCATCTCTACAATAAACCCAAAAAATTAGCTGGGTGTGGTGCATGCCTATAGTTCCAACTACTTGGAAGGCTGAGGTGGAAGGATCGCCTGAATCCAGCAGGTCTAGGCTGCGGTGGGTGGCCGTGAGCATGCCACTGTACTCCAGCCTGGGAGACAGAGTGAGACTCCAACTCAAAAATAAAAAATTTAAATGTTATTTTATTGTATAGATTTAAGGGGTATAATGCAATTTTTTTGATATATGCATACATACGCCAAGTGAAATGGTTTCTATTGTCAAGCAAAATAACATCCATAAGCTCACATTGTTACCTCCTTTTTTTTTTTCTTGGAGACAAAAACATCTAAAATCTTTCAGTAAGAATCCTGAATTTTGAGAGGCCATACAGAGGAAGGCTCCTGCACAGAGAGAGTGTTTATCCAAAAAAAAAAAAAAACAGTTCCTTCACTTGGGGCTTCAGGGCTGGCCAAGTCAGTGTTATCAGAAACCAAAGCTCAGGAAAAGGAGAGGCTGAGAGCAGAATAAGAGAGTCCTTGTCACTTTCATACTGTATACTTAGTTTATGTGTTTATGGATATATGACCATGCTGTATTGTTATCCACCAGGTGAAAATAATATTCTTTTTCTACCACCACACCCACCATGCTTACACACACACACCCCTGATTTCCTGGGCTACTATCTAGATAAACTGCTTGAGACAGAGGGTAAAACACATATGGGCCAGACGTAACACTGATATGTTTTGGTTCTTAGTTTTGTATGTTTTTATTGCAATGGTCAAGGATGTTGTTTGTGGAAGACATTGTTGGCTACCTGCCTGGGTTTCTTTTTGGGAATTGAGGATTTCAAGGAAAAGGCTTGAATGTTAGGACAATAGACAGTATTTTCTGATTGGCAGAAGAGAGAAAAGAGTTTGAGAGCAGATAGTGAAGCTTAACTTTTATTAAGTTTTGTTGGGTGGTATGTGATGTGATTTTTCTTCCTCATTTCCCCTAGAAACCTTCAGTAAAATTGTTACTATTACTTGCAAAGGCATTGTGGTCTTGGATTCCTTGGGGGGTTGTGGCCAAAATGTTGGATGTGGCTTCAGAATGAGCACAAGGTGAGAAAAGAAAGTCACTGAACTTCAGGCACATCTAGGTTACTCAGATTCTTAGGCAAGGATCCATTTCTTCTTGATTGAGAATGTAGGCTCGGTGGCTCAGCCTGTCATCCCAGCACTTTGGGAGGCCAAGTGAGTGGATTGCCTGAGCCCACAGGTTCGAGACCAGCCTGGGCAAATTGGCGAGACCTCGTCTCTACAATAAATCAAAAATGAGCAGGGCGTGGTAGCGC
>CAUYQG010036067.1:0-78603 GCA_963574415.1 Tarsius wallacei | reverse complement strand
CCCGGCTAATTTTTTTGATTTATTGTAGAGATGAGGTTTCGCCTGCCCAGGCGGGTCTCGAACCCGCGGGCTCAGGCAATCCACTCACCTCAGCCTCCCAAGGCGCGGGATTACAGGCTGAGCCACCGAGCCCGGCTTACTTTTGAAGTTCTTGACCTTCCAAATGGAGAGAAGAGGAGTCACGAATGGTGGCTCTGTCCCTTTCTCCATCTCCAATGCCACCATCCTAGTCCCATCACCTTCCTACTTCCCCTGGGCAGCAGCAACAGCCTCCTAACTGGGCTCCTTGCTTCCTCTCTATCCTACCCACTCTCCCTCCTGAAAGTCATTTTCCACCTGGTTGTGCAGTTGGACGCGCACTCCAATCCTTACCATGGCCCCAAGGCTCCCCATGGGATTGTCTTCTGGTTGCTTGCCCAACCTCAGCCACCAGGCCCTCTCCACCTCTCCTGCAATACTCCAACATGCTGGCCCCTTTGTGTCCTTTAAATACTCCGAGTCCACCCCTGCACTGGAATTTTTGCATCTACTGTACCCTTTGCCTGGATACTGACCACATAAACATCTCCCCAAGCAACTTCTTGCCAGCCCAATCCAGGCTGTGTAGAGCCCTTCCCAGGCCACTCAATCTAAAGTGTAGGTCCCCTTTACTCACACTGTCCCCAGAGTCCTGGAAGGCTGACCCTACCTGTGGACTCTATTTCTTGGCCTCCCATGCCTCCTGGCTGCCCACCGAGTCTTGGCAATGAGATCAGAGGCCCAGGCATTCCTTCCCTGCCTGTCCCTTGCCTTAGCAACCCAACTCCACACCCTCAGGTCTACATCTCCTGCCAAGTGGCTCCTCCTGTAGAGCTCTGCTTACATGATTTTCTCCCCCAACTCCAACTTCTGGCTGTTGCTCATAGCTGCAGGCCTGGGCATCCCTTGTTGATTCCCTCAGGTCTGCCCCAATTTCACTAGCTCTCCATTAAAACCTTCTGAACCCCTACAGTGTGTGTCCTTGTTAGGACATGACCATTCCTACCCAGCCCTCTCCCCATCATCCTTTAATCTTGCATTAGTCTCTCTGTTGCACTTATCATGATCTGAAATGACTTTGCTTGCTTTTTAGCTATTGTCTATCGCCTCCTCAACCATTAGAACCTAGGCTCCGTGAAAGCAGGGAAATTAAAATGTTCACTGCTCTATCTGAGTCGAAAACATTGGCCTGGAACACAGTAAGCATTCAATCCGTAGCAAAGAATGAATGAATGAATGAATGAATGAATGCTACCACCATATCAGTATGACTTTCCCTTAGCCTTTTATATAAAACAGCAATCTCTCCCCTCCTAGACCCCCACTCCCTCCTCCTGCCCTCCTAGCGTTACTTTTTCCCAAAGCACCATCACCTTCTGATATATTTGATATTAATTTGTTTATTGTTTGTTTCCCCCTACCTTGCTGCAACACTCTTTTATTCACTGGCATAGCCTCAGAGCCTAGAACAGTGCCTGGCCCTTAGCAGAGTCTCAATAAATATATGTTGAAATGAAGAGCTAGCAAAGTGGGAAAGTTTTCATGCAGCACAATTTCAGGATTGTCCCCAAGAGTGGATTATTTCCAACAGTGGAAAGAAAAAAACTAGGAATTGCTAGATCCCCAAGCAAGTAAGTGCAGTCTTACGTGACCTGACCTTGCTCCAGTAAACAGTCCAGGACCCCCAAGAAAGAAGCATGAAATGCTGGCTAGTGCTCAGACTATGTGAAGAAGAAAACGTTTAGAGTAAGATCAGTAAGACCCTGAGTTTCTTACAACTGTTGCTCTAGAAAGCATGCCCGGAAGCTTACTTAAGCACACAGCCACTGTAATTTCTTTATGAAAGTAAATGGGCATATGAATTATAAATAAATGAGACGTGAACACATCATTCTAGTTCTATTGGCAGCAGTCTTCAACTATAGTTCATTGACAGTATATGCAGACCCAGAGCCAAGTGCTGAAAGCTTTTTTTTTTTTTTTTTGACAGCAGCTCTCCTAATGGGGCATTTCTCAAAGACAGGTTTCATTCTGCAACGCTTACATTGTCCAAATTTTATTCTGCACAGTAACTGCAGATTTGAAATAAATTCCTCCTCCCTGCCACCATCATTGATTACTCATACCTACCCCCTCACCTTCCAAAGTATCTAAATTGTGTAGATCTGGGGGGGTGGAAATCAACTCCCAATGTACTGAATGTCCCCAGTGGTGGCATGTCACACCTTTAAGGGAGCAAAATTCCTGACTAAATATCCTAAAGGCTAGAAAATGGTCCCCTTCCCCGCAACCAAAACTGGCCAACCGCAGGATAATGAGCAACCACGGATCCTCACCCAAACATTGGCTTTTCTTCCAATAGTGCAGATTGAGAATGCGGGGACGTCGTCCTATTTATGAACAGTGAGTCACGTCGCCGCTCAACGTCTGTTTCCTCCTCCCTATGAATGAGGTGACCCCCTCCTCTAGCGAGTAATTGCAGGGCGATGGCTAAAGCCCAGGGGGACAGTACAGAGCTCCCAAATCCCTTCGGGAGTTTATGCACTCGCAGATGGTCTAGTGCTCGGTCGCCCCCCGCCCGAGTAAGCACGGGGGCAGGGACATCGCTGAAAAGCGGTGAGTCCTGGTCAAAGGCGAGCCTCCTGAAAGCCCGGTGAGCTGCGCGCCCCGTAGGTGCTCCGGCACCCGGGGCCCTAGGAAAGCCGCCCCCCACCCCCGCCGAAAATAAGCGTCGGCGGCCCGGCGTTTCGGGGGCCGTCGCCGTGACCCCAGGGGTCGCCTGCCTCCCCATCTCGCCGGCGGCCGGGACCTCGGCGCTGAGACCCGCACCGCCTCCTCCGGTCAACAAGTGTCCGCCCTCCGCCCCGACGGCCGCCCGGCCCGTCCCTCACCCGGCATAGGCCGTCCACGAACACGCGCGGGTCCAGGTGGCAGGCGATAGTGGCGCTGGGCAGGTCCTGCAGGTCCACCTCCTCCATCTCGCAGTCGATGAAGCTCCAGTCGCCGCCGCCCGCGTCCGCCTCGTCCGCCCCAGAGAGGGGCGCGAAGGGCCGCAGCGTTACGCCGGGCCGCGCTCGCGCCTCGGCTGCCTCAGTCGCCGCCCCGAGCCGGGGCCCGGCCACGCCGTCCTCCATCCCCGCGCTTGCGCCCGCGCGCCCCGTGCGCCCCAGCCGGCTGCGCAGGGCTCCCGCGCCGGAGGCTCAAGCTCTCCAGTCGGTGCCGCGGCCGCCGGCTCCGCGGTTAACCCCCTCGGAGTCGCGCCGCTGCCGGTTGCGGGAGGTCGCCACGGCTCCCGACGACGCGGCCTCCCAGCGCCGGCCCCGCCCACCGCCGTTCTGCGCGGGAGGGGTAGAACCCTGCGCGGCGCCCCGCCCGCCCAACCCCAAGGGCGGACCACCGGCGGATATAGCGGTGGTCCCTTTAAGGCCGACCCCCGCTGGGTTGTTGTACCCCGCCCATCCAGAAGAGAAAAACCAATAAAGAACCGGCATTCTCATCACGTGGTCCTCCTTTTGCCGCCCTTAGCGCGAAGCCTCAGGGCGGCCATGTTGGTTAGGGGCAGAGTCCTCTTTGCCAGTTCCGCTTTTCTGACAGCTGGTGCCTCTGAAGGGCGCCAGGCAGAATCTGGGGCCCTTGAGAAGATGGCTGGAGAGGCAATGTTTTTGTGGTTCCCATGCGGTGACGTTTTGAGGCACATGGGCCAAATTTGGGAGATTTAAGCGAGATCTAGTCCTAGCTGTGGCTCTGTGGTCATTTGCAAGTGGTTTGATGTTTACCTTATATTTTCAGATATGGTTGCGATAAGGATAGAAATAGATCACGCCGATACCTTACTTTTATATTTCAGCTTGTTAGTCATTATATCATTGTCCAAAATTTTTATAATTAGAAGTAATTTTTTAAAAATCACCACTATGTATTATGTACAATAGGGATAGAAGTGAGACATCGGTCTTTTCCTTTGGGGACGATATAGAGGGAAGAAGAAGACCTTAAATGAGCAGATATTTCTGTTTTCCTGAAAAATAGAATTCCTTTTTTGGAACGAATGATGCGGTGAACACTTGAGTCTGAATTTTATCTTTTCTATTAATTACTTGTACAAATAACCTGAATTGCAGCTTCCTCATCTAAAAATATGAGGTTATATGTGATAAGAATGCAGCAAGTGCTTAATAAATGGCAGCTCTGTTTCTGTGCTAGGTTCTTTGGAGGTTAGAAATTAAACATGTATTTTCTCCTAAAGTAGGCTTACCCTCTAGTTAGGAAGTGTAGCTAATTACAGTAAAAAACTAACAACTAAGATTTATTCAGAACTTGCCATGTGCAAGATTCTGTGGTTGCTATTATGACAATCTTAGGGCATTCAGGGAGCTTAATTGTGCATTCAGGACGTTTAAATCAAAGAGGAGTAGTAATGCCCATACAGCGATAACTAATAATATAGGATGGGAGGTGAGGAGGTGGAGAAATTGGAACCATCATACGATGTTGATGGGAATGCAAAATGGTGCAGCCACTTTGGAAAACAGTTTGGCAGTGTCTCAAAAAGTTCAACACAGTTACCATATACCATATTCCTCTCCTAGGTATACACCCAAGATAAATGAAAACATGTGTTCGCACAAAAATCTGTACATAAAGTTTCATAACATCATTATTGAAAATAGCCCCAAAGTAGAAACAGCCCAAATGTTCATCAGCCAATGAGTGAATGGACCAGGGGCATATTCATACAAGGGAATATTTTTCAGCCATAGAAAGGAATGAAGTACTGACATTTGCCACAGCATGAATGAACCTTGAAAACAACATTATGCCATGTGGAAGAAGGCAGTCACAAACGGTGACATATTATTCAATTTATTTGAAATGTCCAAAATACATAAATCAATAGAGACAGAAAGTAGACTAATAGTTGCCAGGGTTTGTGAAAGGAGAGAATGGATAGAGAGAGCTAAAGGGTATAGGGTTTCTTTTGGAGGTGAAAATAATCAATTGTGGTGATGTTTGCACAACTTTTTGAGTATACTAAAAGTAACCAAATTATACTTCAAGGGGTGAATTTTGTGGTATGTGAATTATATTTCAATAAGGCTGATATTTTTTAAAGACCACCAGATGTTGGATGAGATGCAGCAGAGTGGGTGACATTGCAGGGTTGAAAACTCTCCGGAAACTCAGCCAGGCATTCTGAAAAGGGCAACAAAGGATGAGGCACCAGTTTTGGAAAAACAATGCCCAGCCAACCAGTTGCTGGGTGGGTCTGTGTTGTTCTCATCCTTAGGACAGTCCGCTCTTTCATGGCTGGCTTACTGTAAGCCGTTTACAGCATGCAAAGTGGGCTTGGTGGACAAAGTGTTCGAGAGGAAAGAAAGCACCAGCAAACAGAAACCCAAAAGGCATGCAGAGCAAAACCTCCCAGCTGACTCTCGCTGAGTTCAGGGAAAAGTGAGCAGGTACAACCTCAGGCAATAGTGAAGACATGTTACCTGTAATTGACCTCGAAATGCAACTGGCCGTTACTCAGATACAGACCAAGCCAAACATTCTCTCCATGTCTACAAATTCCCATCTCTCTCATCTCCCTTTCCACTCCCTCCCAGGCAGCAAAGTGAAGAAGGTGATGTTCCTTAGTTCATTGACAGATCAATTACTTGTTCGTATGACTCTAATAATAATACTGATCTCTTCTTTATAGCTCTTAAATAGCTAATGGGGACACAGAAACTAATTCACATCATCCAAACACACAGGTGTTATTACTGCAAATTTCAGAACAGAGGCTGAAAGAGATGGAATGACCTCTGCACAAGTAAACTGGCAGCAAATAGCAAAGCAGGTCCCAGCTGGGATCTCATTCCAGTGCTGCCTCTGCCTCATGGGGCTGAGGGAAGCAGAAACAGGGGAAAGGACCAAGAAACAGAGTAATGAAAAGTAGAGAACAGGGAAAATGAGGAAGAAGAAAAGGAGAAGAGAGGAAAAGAAGGGGAGAGAGGTAAGGAGATTGAAAGCAGAAGGCAAGATATACCTGAGGTTCAAAGTGAAGAGCAGGAATGATGGTTCCCAGAGTGAGCTGAGCCTCTCTCAGCACATCCCATGCGGGCACACTGAGACACCTGGGGCTAGCACTGGGTGTGATGCCTGGGAGACTGAGAGCAAACTGACAGAAAGCTATCAATACTTGGCATTGGCATCATGCCTGGGAGCCCCGATTCTTGTTCTATTGCAGATGACATACTTACTGATACGATGCTGTTTTCCTCTTTCCACTTAGAAAATAAAGTTGTACAGTAACTGCCACCTTCACCATGCCTTTTAAGAAAGGCCCTATACTTCCACCAGCACTAGCAACACCAGCAATCAACAGCCCACCTCCAAACAAAGAGAAACGAGAGAATCTAGGAACTGTCAACAGCACAGGCAGAAACTAAGCCAAACACGCTGCTTGAATACAATTTCAGGTATTTCTAAGGGTGAAATCAACTAAATTTGGGGGTGATCTTTTAAGCGGCTGTGCCACCATAACATGTACAAATTGCTCACGTGTTCTCCGAAAATGGTTAACTGTGCCTTTTCTACCAGCTGTGGCTATGGAACTTGTTTCCCGCCTCAACATCTGTCTAACTAGATAGGCTTCCCTTCTCATTGGCTCAAAGGGACTGATTAGATCCAATCTTCAGATACCTGGAAGGGAAATGAGCCAAAATAGGTAAATAACTGCTTTCAGTGTTTTTTGGTTTTTTGTTTTCCAAATGGGGCAGGGGCACATGTTTTTGTGAATATATCCTACTACCTTCCATTCATTTCCTCTTCTTCCACTTCCTTCATGTCAGCCATTGTAATTACTGAATATAAAAGGAGAAGAGGCGCTCAGAAAGCCATGTTTGGTTATTTTTGTTCTTAGCACCTGTCTCTTACATCAGTTGCAGCCCAGTCGGGCAAACGTGACTGTGTGTGGATAAATGAGCCTATTCATTCACCAGGTGGGAAAGTTTTACTCTATGATACTTTCAATTGCTTCCTATATTGCTCTGGAAATTGAAGGGGGCTGTGTGCAGTAGGTACCCACTGAATGCTTATTAAATGAACCAAAGCACATTCTGAGAAATTACAGACATTTAAAAATTTTATTTAAGAAAGAAGGCTAATTGCTGACTTTCTGAATGTTTGCTTTTACAAAGAATGAACAGTTCCAAAAACTGCTTAAATGAGTACATCCTTTAAACAATTTCACTGAAAGTTTCCATTTTGTTACTGCCTATAAAATGAATAAAAATATGTTTTTATATGTTGCAATATTGTTCTTGTTTTCATTTGTTTTATTTTAGAGAAAGGAAATTTTTCCCTACTCAAGGTATGCTCTTAAAGTCTTCAAAATTCCTGGTTTTTTTCCTTTTCTTTTCTTTTTTTAAAAATGATCTTCTTATGCCTTTCAATTCAGAAAGCCAGTTATAAATTTGGTTTTGGGGGAAATATTGGAATTTGGTGACTTTGCCTTTCCACATGTGAAGAAGTTCATTGACTTTGGCATTGCTCTAAGTTTGCTTTTTGTGTTGACACTCATGTGACTTTTATGTGACTTGAAAATCTTCTGGTTGCAAATAACCAAAACCTCTGAAGTCAGTTTAAACAATAAAGAATTTAAATTAAGAATGCAGGGCAACCCATGGAAGCCAAAGGTGGGAATACAGCCTGGCCTCAGGAAGCTGGACCTCGACACTGTCCAGAAGCCAGGCTGTCTTGGGTCCTCTTGAGGCCCTCAGAGGTAGGGGATGGGTCCATAAACAAATAGGGGACCACTTCTGAAAGTCAGCAGCACATGCATTTCCAGCGAGCTCTCATTATTCAAAATGTCTTCCTTTGTTTTGAGCTAAAACCATCCCTCCTGTTGTAGTAAATCACACACTCCTGTGTCGCTCCAGAAGCCAGATGGATCTGGTCTAAATTCCACTTCTGTCCCTTATTATTTCTATGGCCTCAGGGAAGTCACTTGACCTCTCTGAGGGTCCGTGTGTAAAAAGATGATATAAATAGCTTCCTTTCAGAGGTGTTGCAGGGGCCAGACACAATGCTCAGCCAATGCCTGCCACAGAGGAGGGGCTCAGAATGGAAAGTTTCAAATTCTCTTGGTCCCAGATCTTCCATTTGGAGACTCTCTTCTCTTCTACATCACAGTCTTTTAACCCCAGATAATGGGTAAATAGATATTCACTGCTGGCCAGCTTCTAGGCAATGAATGCCAGGGCAGAGTCTGAGTTCAGAAGCAGTTGGCTGTTTTGCTTGTTACAAGTGCTACTTTAGGTTGTGAGGTGGATGATACACTAATGACTTGTCCCACTCCATCTCCAGCCTATTGATAGTCTGACCCTGGAAGCCACTTGTGTATGCTGGCTGATCTAACCCGGCCTGAGATCCAGCTGATGTCACTGTCACTATTCCAACAGGAGAGATTTCCCTTAAGGGTTCAGATAGGACATCCTTGGTACTTCTCCAAGTGTCTTTCCTCAGGGATGGGTTTTAAGTGCTGTGTGGGGTTCCTTCTTTGATAGGAGCCACATCTTATTTACCAGTAACATCTAACTGTGCCTGATATGTTGAATAATGATGACTTGGTGCTTGTGTAATCACCAGGCAGAGGGATCAAGCGACAGCACTAAGCCAGTCTCGTTCAGACCCGTCTTCATCCTGACTTTGACTCAGGGGACTCCTGTTACCATTGGAATGCTGCATGCAAGACATTGTCTAGATGCTGGAGCTATAATTGTACACAAAACAGAAAAAAACCCTGCCTTCATGAAGCATTCTTTCTACTGGTAGTAGTGGAGAGACAGACAATGCATACAATAAGTAAATATAACCTGTAGATGTCGATGGTATGTATGGTGACAGGCACCAAGGAACAAAAATAAAGTAAGGAAAAGGAATTGGAAATAAGGGAGTATTTCAGGTAGGGCAACAAATAGGGCCATGAGAAAAAGAGAGAGTGCATGCCTCCTTCTGGGAATGAGTATTCCAGGCAGAGGAGCAAGTTCAAAGGTCCTGAGGCAGCAGCTTCTTAGCCTGTTGAAGGAATAGTGCAAAGGTTGTGATGGGTTTCTTCTGGAGCAGGGGTGAGTGATCAAAGGGGTGAGTAGCATCGAGGTCAGAAATGTGAGAGGGTCAGATCATTCAGGGCTTTGTAGGGCACAGCAAGGACTTGGGTTTCACTCTCATTGAGACTGGGAGCCAGTGGAGAGTTTGAGCAGAAAGTAACTAGCATGATCTGACTTTCTTATGACTTCCAGGAAGACTCACTCAGGAGTTGTGTGCATGGTACACTGTGTGGGAACAGGGGTAGGGGCCAGAGGGAGGCTGTTGCCATAATCCAGGAGAGAAATGGTGGGAACCTGGATCAGGATAGAAGACCTGAAGTGGTGAGAACATGGTGATTCTTTCTGTATTTTGAAGGCTCAGTCAACAGATTTCCTTAGCATGTTAGTTTCCTGTGAATGCTGTAATAAATTACCACAAACTTAGTGTCTAAAACAACACAGATGTATAGCTCTGGAGGGCAGATGTCTGAAATGGGTTGGCAGAGCTGTGCTCCTTCTGTAAGCTCTGAGGAGAATCTTGCCTTTCGTCCAGGTTCTAGAGGCTACAGCATTTCTTGACTCACAGCCACACATCATGATGGACCTCTGCTCATCGTCATCCCTGACTGACCCTCCTGCCTCCCTCTTAGAAGGACTCTTGCGATTATATTGCACCCATCTGGATGATCCAGCCTCATCTCCCCATCTCAAGAGCCTCAATTTAATCACATCTGCAAAACCACTTTTGTCATAAGGGAAAAGCAGCATATTCACAGGTTCTGGGGATGAGGATGCGGACATCTTTGGGGGGGACTACTACTCCGACTGCCATACTTACAGAAAAAGAGGCATGACTGACTGCTAGGCTTTGGCCTGAGTAGCCACAAGGAGGGAGCTACCACTAACCTGGATAAGGTGAATTTTTAGAGGAATGGGGGGGTGGGACAGTTATTAGCTCCCTCTGAGGCAATTAAGGCTTAAGAGACGCCTTAGAGGTAAAAGTGGAGTTGTCAAGGAGGCAGCTGGCCAGAAGGTCTGAAGTTCAGAGAAGGCTGGAGTCACACATTTGGGAGATTTGGCTCTAGATGGTGCCTGAGGCTACTGAGATCCCCTAGGGAGTGAGTGAAGTTACACACAAGGAGAGGCTGAGGTCTGAACCAGAAGCACAGAGAAGCTCAGACATCAGTCAGCAGTGGTGCCTGGGAAGGGGTCAGAGAGGCTAGAGGACTATTAATGTATATGTACATATTATACAGATACATTTACATGTTGTATACATAATTTACAAATTATATGCATATATTCGTACCACACTTGTGTGCATATATTATCCTCCTCCATTTTTCTAGTTCATTCACTCTCTCACTTTTCTAGGAGACTACTTCACATTTTCATCTCTCGTCTTAAACGCAGAATGCTGCCTTCCTCATCCTCACACTCAGATTCCTATTTCACTGAGAAGATTAAAGCAACGACATGGGGCTTTGTCCAACCGTTCCCACGTTTACACCACCCCACCCACCAGCACCGGATGGTACATGGCACACACTACCTTCCTTCAAGAAACAGATCTGTTCTTCCATCTGGGAAGATGGAAGGTGGGGTGTCCTGGAAGCCAAGGCCAGAAAGGGCTTCCTGGAGGAGAGAAGGGCCCACTGTGTCTGGGGCTGCTTTGAGGAGGATAGCAAACTAAGTTTAGGTTTCTAAGTTTGGGAGTCATTATTGACCTTGGCAAGAGAAATTCCGGGGAAATTGTGGGAAGTAAAAGCCTGATTGGGAGAAGAAAAATTGGAGATGAAGGGTTCAAGCAACTCTTTCAAGAAGTCATGCTGTAAAGGGGAATAGTACAATGAGACAGCAAATGGAAGAGGAAGTAGGAGAGAGGGATGGGCTTGATGTGGTTCTAGATAGAAGGTCCCCCCCGCCGCCAGTCCTGGATGTAGATGGGGATGATCCAGGAGAGAGGGAAAGCTTAATGGCCAGGTGGGCAGGAATTTCTAGAGCCACCTCTGTGCAGAAGGGCAGAATGGCACCTGGCACTTGAGTGGAGAGGCGCATCCCAGATGGGAAGAACAGATCTATTTATTGAAGGAAGGCAGCGTGTGCCATGTACCATCCAGTGCTGGTGGGTGGGGTGGTGTAAATGTGGAAACAGTTGGGTAAAACCCCATGTAGTTGCTTCAATCTTCTCAGTGAAACAGGAAACTGAGTGTGAGGATGAGGAAGGTAGCATTCTGGTTTAAGGCAAGAGATGAAAATGTGAAGTTATCTTCTAGAAAAGTGGGAGAGTGAATGAACTAGAAAAATGGAGGAGGATTATATATGCACACAAGTGCAGTATGAGTATAATATATGTATATGATTTGTAAGTCATGCATACAACATATAAATGTATCTATATAACATGCACATATACATGAATAGATGCAAATACAATGTTTATATATCATATAACACATGCTAAAATAATCAAAATTGATAGTATGTACTACATACTATAAAATAAGGTATACGAATGGATGTTTATGCATCCTATATTAATATAGATATGTAGACAGATAAAATATATCATAACGTAATTAAATTGTGTACATTATGTTATATAATTAAAAGCACATTTATTTATGAATTACCTGTCTCTTCCACTCTATTCATAATATACGCAATGCATGTTAAGAAACATAAGTAGAAATAGGAACTTTAAGAGTGTAAGAAAAAAGAAATAAATATCAACTTAAATATTTCATGAATGTTCATCCTCATCTCCTCTAGAATAGAAATTCAGTGAAGGCAACGCCTTTATCTGCCAAGCCTAGGATGTCCTAGACATAGAGGGGTTCTTCAATAAGTATTTGTCAAGTGAACTAATGAAAAGTATAGTTTATTTATTGAGAATCAAAAAGATTTTGTTTTCTCAAAAATATTGTGTTACTCTCAATTACTTGTTAACAATGTCTTCATGAAAGTAATGCAATTAAATATGTTTCATTCTTTTGAAAAACCAAGTGTGGTGTCGTGTGCTGTGCTTACTCAGTCATGATATCCACTTTTCAGTCCCATCCACCAAATAGCAAAGGATGATGATGATTGCACTAGTAATCATTGTCATTTATGTTAGTAAATTTCCATGCTCCTTTGTACCAATGAGTTGTTCTCTCAAATTAATTAGATGTAGTTAGTTTTTATGTTTCACAAATGGGTTTTAAACCCATAGAAAGAACCCCTTGGAAGCTTTTAAACAGCTTTGAAAATTGTGTTTCCAAGTTTTAAAGTGCGAGATATGAGAGCTTTTATAAATGTCACACATCATTTTTTGGCAATAAAATTGCTTAATGACAGAAACCTTTCCAAACTCCTGTTTTTAAAACGTCCTTACTATAGAGCGATTTTCTGACAGAAAGTGGTTACTTTTTCAATCATTGTTAAATGTAACCTTGAACTTGACAGGGCAGGTTAAGTTTATTTGTTTAAACCACCACCAGGCTCGAGCCTCACAACCTGGCTGGCGATTGCTCATGCCCAGAGTGGGGAGGTGCCAATGCCGTCCCTTCTTTGTCATCTATGTCTTGGGTACCTTAATAGGGCATGAGAATTGGCACGGTTAAAAACTAGATAATATAATCTATAGATCCTCTTCATAAAAACTTGGAATCTTTGATAACAGCAAAATTATGTAAGCAGAGGTGTGTGGAGTGGTGTCAACCCATACTAACTGGAGCTCCAGGATCCTGTCAGGGGACCTAATACACCGCCATGACATCTGCCTGTCTGGCTCCTGCAGAGAGAGGGCACCAGGATCAACTCACATAACAAGGCAGTAGAGAATAAATTCCTTCCCTGCCTCCCTCCTTCCTGTCTTTCCTTCCTTCCTCCCTCCCTTCCTGCCTTCCTTTCCTCTTTTCTTTTCTTTCTCTCTCTCTCTTTTTTCCTTTCTTTCTCTCTCTTTCTTTCCTGCTTTCTTTTTCTTTCTTTCTTCTCTATCTTTGTTTCTTTATTCTCTCTTCCTGTCTTCTCTCTTTCTTCTCTTTTCTCTCTTCCTTCCTTCCCTCCTTCCTTCAGACCCCCCTTCCTCCCTCCCTTGATAAGACCCAATATAAACGGAAGCCCTACCATTTTTCACTCATCCCAGTGACTGGAGGTCATGACCTTCCACTATGGAGACCTTGACCCAATAGGGCAAATAAGCAGGGAAAGGACAAGACTCTACCAAAGACAGAAGCTTCTACACAGACTGTCTCGCTGTGACTCCAGACTGTGACTTCAGGCTGTGGGGCTTTACCCAGGTAAAGTTCATGTTCCCAAGGACGTGCCTAATTCAAAAGACCAAGGTGAATGCCACTATCTTTCCCATCAAAACTGCCTACTCTTCTGTGTTCTGATTTGTACCCACAATCTGCTCAGTCACCGGGGAAGAAACCCAAAAGCCCTGTAGATGGCTCTCTCTGTCCTTCCCACCCCACAACTGACCCACCCACTCCAGACCATCAGTTGCCAAGTCCTGTCCACTTTACCTGTTGAATCGCCACATTGGCTGAGTTTGCCCACTTTTTACCTTCAGTCTCTTCGTTCAGGACTGCATCATTTCGTGTGTGGGTCCTTGCTCAGGAGCAGAGCCGAAGACTTGGGACTCTTCTCCATCTTATGGATGGGTTCATCGCCAGAAACATTTCCAAGGATTAGGCATCCAAATAAGGATCATCAAATTCCCTGAGAGGTGGAGTCTAAGGACCCCTAAAGGATGCCCCCCATGACATTTATCAAATGCAATGATCATACTTCATAATAACACTTTTTTGTCTTTCTTCTCTATTAAACTGGGAGCCTCCTGGGGACAGAAATGGAGGTGTCTCCTGTCCCCAGTATGAAGCCAGGCACACAACAGACATTCGACATTTGATTTTCCAGTGCTTATATGGCTTTTGACGGCACAAGAATTTTTTTCTTTTAATTTTTTTTATTTTAAGGATGTGGGGTACAATTCAGGGTTAGGTATACAAATGTTCATTATGCAGGTACCCTTGTTGATGAGGTGTGCCCCCACTTCCCTAGGCAGATTCCCACTACTGCCAATCCCGCTTCCCCGCTCCCCTCCTGGCAGTTTCCTGCTACTGCCAATCCTTTTCTTATAGTATTACAAAAATTCTTCAAGGTCTGCTTATGAGTGAGAACATGTGATACTCAGTTCTTTGTTTCTGTGAAATATCGCTCAGTATTATAGACTCTAAGTTCATTCTGGTTGCTGTGAAGTTCATGATTTTGTTCTTTATGGCTGCGTAATATTCCATCATGTATATGTTTTTTAAACCACTTTATTGAAGTATGACTGACACACACTAAGTCAAACATACTTAACCTGTACAATATGATAAGTTTTGAGAGAGTGAACTTTTCCTCCCCAAAGTTTCCTCCTGCTTCTTGTAATCCCTCCCACCCCCATTTGCACCCCAAGCTACCCTGATCTGTTTCCTGTCACTATCAATTATTTTAGTCGGGGAGTTTCACTCTGTCGCCCAGGCTGGAGTGCAGTGGCATGCTCGCGGCTACCATAGCCTTGACATGCTGGGCTCAGGCAATTCTTCCACCTCAGCCTTTCAAGTACATGGGACTACAGGGGCACGCCACCAAGCCCGGTCAATTTTTTTGATTTATTGTAGAGACGAGATCTTGTCAAGTTGCCTAGGCTGGTCTCAAACCCCTAGGCTTAGGCAAGGCAATCCTCTTGCCTTGGTCTCCCAAAGGGCTGAGACTATAGACATGAGCCACCATGCCCGGGAGCTGGTATTTAATTTGTAAGAGTTGCCTTGTTTTTGTTTCCCTTTTCATAGATTTCCTATTCTTAAGTCTTATTATATTATATATCTTTGGAATTTTAGTTTGATTAATATTTTTTTGGTCTACTGGGTTATTTCTGTAGTCTCTAAAATGATTTTGCCTGTTTATTTGTCTTGCTCTTTCTCCTTTAACTTGTTTGTTCTCCTCATACGTCTGTTCTCTTCATAGCCCTGATTTATTTACTTAAGAAAGAAGGGTTAGGTAGCTAGCATGCAGTTTTTTGGCTGCCAAATGAGACAACTTCCCCAAGGTGAGTGGCAGGTCTATGTGAGGAGGGATGGGGTGATGAGTAAACATGCATTGGGGTTGTTGTATGGAGAGGGAGCCAACTCTCAGCCTGTGGATCCCTAAAACACGAGAAGGGAAAGGACTTTACTTGAGATGCCAGTATCAGCAAGGAAAGTCTCAGCTTCCCCCAGACAGTTTGTTCCATTCATTGAAAGAACCATCTGGGTTTTTGCTCTGTTCTGTGTGCTGTCTATATGTATGTACGAGGGGGGAATCCACAAGAAGCTGGAATTTATTGATAGAAAATTGTGTATTTATTCTTACATATATAACCTTCAGTCACCTTCAAACTACTCTCCATTTGATGCAATATAGCTATTGAGATGCTTTTTACCACTGCTCAAAATAGGTTTGGGAACTTGTCCATTTCGATGCCTTTTAGTGCTTTTGCCTGTTTTTGTTTCACCTCTTCTACATCTGCAAAACGTTTCCCTTTGATGACTTTTTTGATCCAGGGAAACAAAAAAGTCGCTTGGGGCAAGATCGAGTGAATAGGGAGGGTGGGGCACAGGGGTATGCTATTTTTGGTTAAAAACTGCTGAACACTCAGTGCAGTGTGGGCAAGTCTGCTCATAAATCACCCATTATGAAATGGGCAAATATGTTGAAAGACTCTTCCCCCCCAAATCACTGAAACCCAACACGGGCTCTCACAATGATGCTAGCTGGTACACAGATGCCGATGGGTTCCTAGAACACTCACCTAGTGGGGGAAGCCTGTACTCCAAGGGGACTGCCCTCCAAAAGATAATTTCATTTTGGAGGGGGCTTGTATGTATATGTATGTGTGTGTACACATGTGTTTATATGTGTATTGTGTGCATGTGTATAGGTTTAGCATGCTTTATGTGTGTGATGTGTATGTGTATATACCTATATGTGTGCACACATGTAACACGTATGTGCTTGTGTGTAGGCTTGTGCATGTGTATAAGTGTTTGCCTCTGTATATGTATATATGTATGCATGCATATGTGCGCATGTGTGAATGTCTGTCTGTGTATGTATGCACATGTGTATGAGAATGAGTGTATGCATGTGCATGTATTTATGTGTGTATATCTATGTATGTGTGTCCGTGTATGCACACATGTGCCTCAACTGGGGCACCTGGATAGGTCGTTCCTGAATCCTCTGCTTGTCCTGATCCTGGAGATTCTTCTGGGTTCTCTTGGGCACATTCTGTCTGTGAGGAGTCACTCCCCGCCTTGAAAGCCACATCGGTTGTTCAGGTTTCGTATGTAATTCGGGTCGAGGGGGTGGGTTGAGTCCTCATGCAGCCTGTGGTCAGAGGGCTGCCTGTCCCTCAACCACAAATACTCTGGCCGGCTCATTTGTGTGTTTCCAAGTCACCTGTGAGATCCCTCTATGTATGTAGAAGCACCATTGCCTTTTAATTTTACAGACATAGATTTTTTTTCCTTTTACTAAAACCATTTCATTGGAGTGTTTTACCAACTGTGGCCAGAAGAGAGTCAGATCTGAAGGTTATTTTCTACCCTGAATGTGGACTCTTCATGGAACGTGTGGAAGGCTGCTCCACTTCCTGGTTCATCGAGTGGGTGAACTCCCTTTCCACAATGGAAGTCCTCTTTGCAGGACTCCTGTGACCAACTCCCTTCTACGTCAGGAACAATCAAGTTTTCTTAGAAAACAGCTAGAGCCCTGACATTGCAGATGGTCTTGTGATGAAAGTGTTTAAAGCTGTCTTGTCAATAAGCCAAGCCTCTTGATAAAATTTGCCTAATAAACATAGTCTTACCATATGACCCAGCCACTGCATTCCTTGGTATTTACCCAAATACGTGGAAAATTTGTGTCACACAAAGGTGTTTACAGCAGCTTTATTCATAATGACTAAAATTTCAACACAAACAAGGTGTCCTTCAATAGGTGAATGGATAAACAAACTGTGTTACATCCATTCAATGGAACAGTATTTAGTGACAAAAAGAAATGAACTATGAAGCCATGAAAAGACAAGGAGGAATCTTAAATGCATATTGCTAAGTGAAAGAAGCCAATACTGTATAATTTCACCTGTACTGTGGAATCAGTGACAAGGTCAGTGACCACTGACCAGGGGCTGGGGGAGGGAAGAGGAGATGAATAGGTGATGTATGGGGGAGGGAGGTTAGGGCAATGAAATGGATACATGCCATTATACGTTTGTCAAAACTCATACTTCAGCTGTGAAGAGTGAACCTTCATGTAAACTATTGGATGTCAGTTAATAATAATGTAGCAGTACTGACTCATCAAGTGTAACAAATGTGCCACACTCATGCAAAATATTAATAAATAGAAGAAACTGCAGAAGTGGCAAAGAGGTATTTGGAAAAATTATTGTATTTTCCGTTCAATTTTTCTGTAAGCGTAAAACTGCTCTAAGAAATAACCTGTTGATTTTTTTTAAAGAAAGTCTAATTATATGTCCACAAATACCTGATTTAAAGCAATAAAAAAACCCTGCCAGAACAAACTAGTTGCACGTTGCACCTCTTAAGGATAATATTAGAGGATATATGTCAAAAGAATGGCCTTTAATTTTAGAGTAGCTGGTTTTGAGGGGTTTTCTCCCTCAAGCAAAGAATAAAACTCAGGTGGGACCACGCCGAGCAAATTACAGGGTTAGGGAGAGCAAGCTGTGGAAACACTACCACCTAGTGGTAGAAGGCAGAATTTCAGAAACGTGGCTCATGGCTTTGCACAATGCATTTTCCATGATGTTATCACGACATTGAGGATGTGCCCACATCCCTTGATAAAAGCTGGAAGAAAGAAGGAGGGGTGGCAGGAGAGAAAGATAAATGGCTGCCCAAGTGGTTAGGTGCCTAACATTTTCCATCAGGCCGACCGGCCTAGGGAGACTGATGAATTCTGGAGAGCTCAGAAGGCTCCTACTCAGACAAAAGCACCTAAAAAGGCATTTCAGGATCTGTTTGCTTAAAGATGTCTCTGCCATGTAGTTCTGCCCACACATACTGCTGGATGTGAACTCCCACAGCAAGAAATAGGCAAAAATGCAGGACACCCTTATTCAACAAGTGTGTGCCAAGTACCTATTCTGGGCCAGGTACTCCTATAAGTGCTTGGGATGAATATTATATCCAGAAGACTGTCCCTGTCATCTGGAAACAGGAGTAGCCTTCTAGTTCACATTCTGGGGCACAGGGAGATGTACCTCTTTGACCATGAAAGGTGTGTGGGAGGGAAACTTTGGAGGACAACTGGGAGAGGGCTCCTGGTCAAGAGGGTGTGTTCAAAGGGACATCACCACGGAGTTGGAGGAGACCCACTGGGCAAGAAGCAAGGAGGTGATGAAAACAACACTTAGCCATGCTCTGACTTTGCTTCAGGTCTGAGAGGTAAAGGGGGACGGCAGATTCACCAGCCTCATGTGAGATATTTTAGTTAGTCAGTGAGTGGCTGGTTCTAGGTCCTTTTGCCTCCACAGAAGAAACTTCCTATGGTAAAGGGAGTCCAGGCAGTTTCAGCCTCTGCTGCTTTTTCCTTACCTCTGAGGTGTGCATGCCTGGATAATCTTGTGTACCATTTCCTAGGGCTGCGGTAGTAAAGTCCCACCAACTGGGTGGCTTAGAGCTATGGACATGTACTCCCTTATAGCTCCAGAGGCCAGAGTCTGAAATCAAAATGTCAGCAGGACCATACTCCCTTTGAAGGCTATAAGGGAGAATCCTTCCTTGCCTCTTCCAGCTTTTGGTGGCTCCTGGTGTTTCTTGACTTGTGACTGCAACACTCCAGTTTCTGCCTTGGTCTTCACATGGCCTTCTCCTCTTCTGTATGTGTCTGTCTCCAAATCTCCCTACACTTACAGAGACTCCAGTTATTGGATTTAGGGTCCACCCTAGTCCAGTAGGACCTCAATTTAAATGAATTGTGTCTGCAAAGACCTTATTTCCAAATCAGGTTACATTCACAGGTACCAAGAGTAAGTGTTTCAACATATTTTGGGGCCTGGTGTGGTGGCTCACACCAGTAATCTCAGCATTTTGGGAGGCCAAAGTGGGAGGATCATTTGAGCCCAGCAGTTTGAGATTAGCCTGAGCATCGTGGCGAGAACTCGTCTCTACAAAAAATCAAAATATTAGATGGGTGTGGTGGTATGTGCCTCTGGCCCCAGTTACTCAGTAGGCTGAGGAGTAAGGATTGTCTGAGCCCAGGAGGTTGAGGCTGCAGCGAGCCATGATGGTGCTACTGCACTCTGGTTGGGGAGAGCCCGATCAAAGAACAAGCCAATGTGTTTTAGGGGGACACCATTCAACTCACAGCACCCTCCTGGGTTGCCATCTAGAGTCATCCACCTGAAACTGCATCCTTCTCCCATAGTAACGTTTGTGACTAATGGAAAGAAGGGAGGCAGCCTTATGGGACCGAGTCTTCAATCTGTGGTTTCTGAGGCCATCTTCAGGTAGAGAGTGTCAGGACTGGATTGAATTGGAGGACACCTGGCTGATGTCTACTGCAGAACTGATTACTTGCTTGCTGGTAGGGAGAAATCCCCACACATTTGATCACAGATACATTTGGTGCCTTACGTCATGTCAGAAGAACACAGTAGTTGGGTGTTAGCATCTTTTTTTCTTTCTTTCTTTCCTTCCTTCCTTCCTTCCTATAGAGACAGGGTCTCACTACGTTGCCTAGGATGGTCTCAAACTCCTGGGCTAAGCAGTTCTCCCACCTTGGCCTCCTAAATTGATTACAGGCATGAGCCACCGCACCTGGCCCAGTGTTGGCATCTCTTTCCTTTTGATGTGTCTGTGAGTTTGGGGTCCTCTGAGCTAATGGGAATGTCTGCTAAGCTGTTTCTGCTCCAATAAAGGATCAGTTCTTGGAAACCTACCTGCCTGTTTCCAGTTACCTCAGTATGCCTTTGGCAGCCAAAATGGACACCTACAAAGCAGAAAGCAGCAGGTGGTATCATTCACTCACAAATGCTGGGTGCAGGAGGATGGAGAGGAGTGGGACTGAGGCTCCACCCGGGCAGCTGCTCAATTGAAGGTGACAAGTCTGGAGGTGTTCTCCCTCCTGGAACGTTAGCATGTGCTGGGCATTCGAACAGGCAGGCGGTGGTTATGCTGCTTCTGGGGGCTCCTTCACTGAGAAACCTTCATCATACCTTGATCTGGAAGCAAATCAGCCAGAGGTGTCTAACTAAAAGTGGGCTGTGTCTGCCAGAGTTTTTGGACTCCACACAAATGCACAAAAGACCTCTCGCTGGACATGAAAGCATCTTATGATAATCAGAGGTGATTGAAAACGCACATCTGTACAGCCTTGTGGGTCCTCAGAGAACACCATGCCACAGCTGGAGTCAACCACTTTGTGTGGATGTTCACGTGGACGTGTAACATCAGCCCCGATGGGACGGTTCTAGAGATGCCATAGGTGTTGGGTTGCAGGATCACGGGGAGAGCTGTGACGGAGAAGTCAGAGGAGAAGAGAACTGAGCCAATCTCTGAATTTGATGCTACCCTGCTATGTGGGTCATCTTTTCATTGGTGGCAAGACTTGGAGCCATGAACTACGTCATACTTTGCATCTCCTCTCTCCCTCACCCTCCTGTCCCACTTTGTTGCTTCATTTTTCTCCAGAACAGTCACCACCATCTTATACAGTAGATATTTAATTCATAATGTTACAGAATACTTCCGATTATTTTGTTTTATATTGTGATGCTCCTGTATTCGTTTTCTATCAGAGCTGTAACAAATCACTAAAATGTAGTGGCTTAAAACAACATACGATTAAAAAAAAATTCTGGAATTCATAGTCCAAAATGGGTGTCTCTAGGTCTCATTAAAATCAAGGTGCTTAAAGCCTGCATTTCTTTCTGGGGACACGACCCATTTTCTTGCCTTTTCCAGCTTCTAGAAACTGCTGAAGGCTTGAGGCCCTTGACTTGAGGCCCTTCATCTTCAAAGCCAGCCTCCCATCGCTCTGACCTCTGCTTTCATTTCATCTCTTCCTCTGACTCTGAAAGCTCTTCTGCCCCTTTTGTTGCCGTTGTTCATCTTTTAAGGACACTTAGGCTTACATTGGTCCTACCTGGATAATCCGGGATCATCTCTTTATTTTAAAGTCAGTCAATTAGCAGCCTTAATTTAATCTGCAACCCTAATTCCCCTTTGCCATGTAATATGCTCACGGAATCCAGAAATTAGGGCATGGACATCTTTGCAGAGGAGAGTGTAAAGAAAAAATTTAGCCGTTTTCCTCTGATCTCACACTACATCAACAATCAGCACAGAAGACATGATCAGATGTATGGGGGTTTCTCTCTCCACACTGAGCAAATAACCAGTTCTGCACTGGACACTAGCTGGGCGTCCTCCAATTCAGTTTCATTCTGATGTTACCTACCTGGAGATGACCTCAGAAACTATAGGTCAAGGGCACAGTCCCATAAGATTGTTCCCCTCAAGTCTGGGCCTCTGGAACTTCTGACCGACTGGGCTTCAAGTCACAATGCCTTCTTTGGATTTTAATAAGTTGCTCACATGTCTCATGAAGCTCAGGGAAACACTTAAGTTTATTGGTTTGTTAGAAAAGATGTTTTCCAGGATACAAATAAACAGCCTGATGAAGAGATACAGAGGGTGAGATCTGGAAGGGTCCCAAATATGGGAGCTTCTGCGCCTGTGGAGTTGGGGGGCGCCACCCTCCCAGCATGTGGATGCATCCTCTTCCCCTTCCTGTCAGCCTCCTCTTAGGCCTTTTATGAAAAAAAAATTGTTTTTAACTTTTAAATTTTTTATTTTTAAGATGTGGGGTACGATTCAGGGTTAGGTATACAAATATTCATATATATATTTTGAGTCAGAGTCTTACTCTGTTGCTCAGGCTGGAGTGCAGTGGCACAGTCATGACTACTGCAGCCTTGACCTGCTGGGTTCAGGCGATCCTTCCCCCTCAGCCTGCCAAGTAGCTGAAACTACAGATGCACGACACCATGCCCGGCACATTTTTTGGATTTACTGTAGAGACAAGGTCTCAAACTCCTGGGCCCAGTCAATCCTCTCACCTTGGCTTCCCCAAAAAGTGCTGGGATTACAGGCATGAGCCACCATGCCCAGCCTCTTGTTTTTTGTTTTATTTTGTTTGTTTGTTATCTTTGAGTCAGGATGTCAAGTGTTGGGGTTACAGGTGTGAGCCACCCTGCCCAGCCTATCACCTGCACATTTTTCCCATGTGGCGATGAGATGGTGGCAGCGGCTCACACATCCTCCCACATTCAAGTTCATCTCATTGAATCTGTGAGATCGCTGGAGCAACTTTAGGGTTCTGACTTAACCAGAGAACTGACTGGACTCAGAGTTGACAGTTGTGCCCCATACCTTTTCCACTCCTATAAATTTCCCCCATCTCAGATGTCAGCCTTTCTCCACCAGCTCCATGTCCACGACTGGAGATCAGCTCTTGGGTGGGCAGGGACTCAAAGTCTCTGTCCCGTTTGATTCTTCCTTCTTGCTCGATCTTTACATCCAATCAAGTTGGCTGCCTTGCCCTTGCTTTGAAAATAATTTTTCTTCTGATTCACTCCCATTGAGAGCATTCATTAGTCAAGTCTATATAAAGTGGTGACTGCAAGTACTTCAAATGCTGGAGGTGATAATGCATTGGGAGTGATCTACACTGGTAAAACTGTCACCTAGCAGCAGGGACGGGCTGTCTGTAGAAGTCTCTAAGGGGATGCATCAGTTCCCTCTCCAGACCAACATAAGCTTGGGTCTTAACATGCAGTCTCAGGGGACTCGCTGAACTTAAGAGCAAGCTATGGCTTAATCAGTAATATTTAGAACAACTGAAGAAAAATAATGTGACCAGCACGGACTGTGCATGGTGGCTCATGCCTGTAATCCTACCATTTTGACAGGGTAAAGCAGGAGAATAGTTTGAGGCCAGGAGTTTGAGACTAAGCTGGGCACAACAACAACAACAAAATTAGCCAGGCATGGTGGCGTGAACCTGTAGTCTCAGCTACCCAGGAGACTGGGGCAAGAGGATCGCTTGAGTCCAGGAGTTTGAGGCTGCAGTGAGTCATCATTGCTCTACTGCACTCCAGCCTGGGCAACAGAGTGAGACCCTGTCTCTAAAAAAGAAAAAGAAAAAAAGAAAGATAATGTAACCAGCATGGAAACTGAGAGAGAGAGGATCAGAAAGCAGTAGATACAAATATCTTGGTACATGGTGCTGTTGAGGTTGATGGTGCATTTCAGACTTCTCTCATGACCCATGATAAATGGCTCTCTGTGTGCCGAGCCTATGTTTACCAAGCAACCTGCTAATTACCAATTGGCTTCCCAAATACCTGGATGGCAGAAAAGCAGTGCCTTGGATGGTCGCCCAGAGTGCCCCAGGATCTGTTACAAAAGCCCATTGCTCAGATAACCACTAGAGAGGAAAAGGCACTCTGAGGGGCTCAAGAGCAAATGTAGGGCTCACAGCAAAGCGTGGTCCCCACCTGCTGTAGGCAAGGCTCTTTGATATGAACCCAAAGTTATCAACCCCCAACCCCTGTTCAATCACAGCAGAATGTATGTAGACCAATTATACACCTAACCCTGACTTGTACCCCACATCTTTAAAATAAAATACAGAGAAAAAAAGAAAGAAAGAAATAGAACTCTTCTAGCAACTTAGGAGCTCGAATGTGTGCTCACTGTCACATCCTTCAGCCCCCATGCTAGATGTGACCACTATTCTGATGGCATAGAGAAGGAGTGGGGGGCTGGCCAACATGGTAGGAGTGGAGGCAAACGTGGCTAAGGGACTTCCTAGAAAAAGAGTGACAAGAACTTCCCTTTTGGACTTCTTGATCATTGTGCTATGATTTACCTACATGGGTAGACCCAAGTGCAGCCTAATGAGCATAATTACCTGGTTGGGATGGGAGGTGCTGGGGTGTGTCCCATGTCTGCCCTGTATGTGTCAACCCAGGAGAGGAGACACCAACATGAGACATGAATGAACTCAAGACTCCAGGGGGAACAGGAACACACAGTGGAGATCTCTGTTTTAGGATGCTGTTGGCCATAAATAAAATAAAGTCCATCTTAGATGGACTCAAACAAGTGGCTCACGTATTAACTCACCTAGGTGTAAGTCTACAGGTAGGTCAAACTTCAGCATTGACTAACTCCAACGACTCCAGCCCCATTTCCCATGATTGTCTTGGCTCTGCCTTTCTATGAGATGGATACAATTCTAGGCCTCACTTCCAGGCATGACAACCTCCTGAGGAACGAGACGACATTTCCTTCTGTGACTTTCTCTAAAGAGCAAAGGCATTTTCCAGCACTTTCCTGGTGAACCTCTACACAGTCATTGACTCAATGGGTCTGTCACTGAGCTAATTGTTACCTGGAAGAGTGTCATCTGCAGATTGACTCAGGCTTGAGTTCTTAACCCTAGCCCTAACTTGAGAGTGAGGGGAATGAGGCCACCATGAGTGACTTAGAGTAACCAGACTCAGCCCTAATGTGGTGCCAGTCTTTAAGACCTCCTGGCTATAGTGTGACTGAATGATAGGGTGACAACCACAATAACCGGAGGAATGAATGCTACCCCTGGGAATTTGTTGAACTATCGTTGGACTTCTCTTGAGATGTAAGTTGGGGGTTCAGGTCAATTTCATTTCGTTTCATTTTAGAGACATGGCCTTGCTATATTGCCCAGGCTGATCTTGAACTCCTGGTCTCAAGCAATCCCTCTGCCTTAGCTTCCTGAGTAACTGAGATTATAGGCATGCACCACTATGCTTATCTAGGTCAATTTTAGAATGCAAAAGTTAAAACAAAAAAATTGTACCTCCATTCATTTATTTCACCCTTCAAATTCTTTTCCCATGACCACTTAGGAGCTTCTAAAATGTTCCCAGTGAGCAAACTTTGTTAACAGTTCGTACCCTTTCCTCTGAAGCACTCTTCTGTGGTAGAAGAGTATTGACGATACTGGAAGGAAAGCATCATGTTGCCATGATACAAATAACTACAGGGTTGCTTTGGGAGTCGGAACCTAGAGATGACGCTCAGCGTAGACTACCATTGAGGGACTCGGAGATTTAGGCTGTTTGCCTAGGAAGAGAGAAACAAATTAGGGAACTCCAGAATCCTGCTCAGAGGATGACCCCTGCTGCTTGCTATGGACTTGGGGATCAGAGCTATAGGGACCTCTCATTACTCCCTCTCCTGGTCTGTGTGTCCCACCACAATGTATGGTTGTATGTGTCTTGTTCCACACCCACAGCCCTTTTACTTTTCTCTGTCCTGCTTCTTTCAATCAAAACTGCCCCTGGAAATCATTTTACAGTAGGGAATTAGTTCTCATTCATGTCTACATTACATTGTGTGCATGTGCCCTAGTTTATCCAACCAGCTTCTAACTCAGGAGTCCTCAATCCCTGGGCCATGGACCAGTATCAGTGTGGCCTGTTAGGAGCCAGGCCACACAGCAGGAGATGAGCTGCAGATAGTGAGAGAAGCTACATTTGTATTTACAGCTGTTCTCTATCACTTGCATTTCCACCTGACCTCTGCCTTCTGTCAAATCATTGTCAGTATTAGATTCTCATAGAAGCACAAACACTTTTGTGAACTGTGCATATGAAGAATCTGGTTGCCGTGCTCCTTATGAGAATCTAATGCCTGATAATCTGAGGTGGGGCTAAGGCGACAATACTATATATTTCATTACATATTACAATGCAGTAATAATAGAAGTAAAGTGCACAATAAATGTAATGTGCTTGAATCATCCCCAAACCATCACCCCAAACCCACCTCAGTCTATGGAAAAATTGTCTTCTACAAAGCCAGTCCCTGATGCCAAAAAAGTTAGGAATCGCCGTTGTAACTTATTCAACCAGTTCTCCTTTGACGGACACTTGGGTTGTTTTCTGCTTTTTGCTGCTAAAAACAGTACTTCTGGAAATAGCTTGTGCATACATCTCCTTTGCATTTTTGCCATTATATCTTTGGGAAAGATTCCTAGAAGTGGGATTGCAGAGTCAAAGGGCAAATGCTTATATAATTTTGCTGGACAATGTCAAATCCCCCTTTATATTCCTACTACCATTTGGTTCAGAGCTTTTGTGCTTATCTTTCTTACACTGTTAAACCAGGAAATTTAGGTCTAACTTATTGACACAGCACCCACTCAAGAGAAAAATTATACAGGCAGACTTAGATTTTGGTTCCTATTACAGATTCTATTTAATGTGTCTATAAAATGGAGTCTTTATGAGTACATGAGAATGAGCCAACTTGGCCACTAAATTCTTACAAAGATTCTCTAATGTCATAACTCCAGTGTTCATGGCTGGCTATTTCAGCATCACTAAAACTATTGCACTTTGAAAGCTTATGCTGTCCCCAGAGTGAAGAATCCTAGTATTAAAGTATCCTCTGAGGATACTGCACGTTCTTCAAATCCTATAGAAAAGGAAAATTTTCTTCTGCACAAGGCATTGAATTTCCTGCACATGTAGTCCCATCTTTGCTTACTGACAGAACTCTGGATCCTGTTTGCCTCATGTCACCTCCAAAGAAAGCCCTGGAAACTCAGGGAGTGTTTTGATTCTACTTATCTGAGCACAGGAGAAGCACGTCAACCTGCCGAATAGTTAGATGTGTCAGAAATTCCAAGAGCCGACACTCAAATTAGGGAGTTTGGGCCCCATGATCTAGGGCTTTGGGTAACAAGTTGAGGCTTCAAATTCCTGGAGGCTGATCACCTGCCAAAAACCACTTCACAGGTGAATGCATCCTGAAAGGGGGGCTTACACAGCTCAGATATACGATCCATCTTCCTAATGAGCCAGACCGGCACTTTAAAAGGTTTGTCAGGGACAGCGGCGGTGAAAGAAAACAAGAACTTTGACCTCCCAGAGCCTATGGATAGCAGGGAGGGATCAGGTGATTGATTCATTCAAAAGCTTTTCGGTGGAATAAACGAGTTTCACAGGAAAGTCTTGGCACAAAACAAGGTTCACTGAAACCAGACCATTGTTGGCTGCAGGAAAGTTTAAAGGAAAGGTTGGGTCTTTTTAAAGAAATAGGGTGTACATCAGTCATGTAAATATTACAGGAAGTGTGTGAAACATACATGATGCTCAGTTTAGGAAGTATACGAAACAGCCCTTATGGCGTGTTAATAAAGCCTCAGATTGATTAAGAAGAAAGGTCATTAGAAAACCCAGAGTTTGCAAATAACGTTCAGGAGGGATAGACGTTTGGAAATCTGAATTGCTAACCTCTTTAAAAAAATTAAATATTATTTTGGTGATAAATGTCAGTTTTATCAGAATTCAATGTAAATTGGATGTCAAAATTCAAAAGTCAAAAGCATTCTAGACAGATATTCACAGAGTTAGTTCACTCCCACTCTCACCTTTCTCCCTATGTAACCATTTAAATTAATTTATTATTTACCTTTTCAGTCTTTCTTTAAGTAAATGTAAGCAATTCTTTATTGTTATTCTCCTGGTGTTGAGCTGCCAGCCAGCCCTGGCTGGCAGTCCCTGTACCCTATCTGGGAATGTGGGAAGGAAATGAAAGAAAGGCTTGAGGGACAAAACACTCCTTTTCAGTGCTGGCCGTGGGGCGGCAGCTTTAATGCAGGCTTCTTTCCACCCTGGGCCAGGGGGTCACTCATCGCAAGGCAGAGTGGAGCCTATCAGCAAAGGGGAGGTCCGCCTAGAACTGTGCTAGACATCACCTGGTGATTGCTGAAAATTGGAGTCATCTGCTTCAAGTCTACGTTTGCCAGAAGTGAAAAAAATTCCTTAAGGAAAAGCGGGAATTAGCTCTCCATTTCAAGTCAAATTTGAGGAGAGTAGAACCTTTGGTCTGAACATTTTTGACAGCATTAGGATATATAGAACCACTCTCCCCCAAATCTAATTTTCCCCAAATCCTTCATTTTAGAGCCAATTGCTCTTCACTAAACACCTCTCTTAAGCAAAAAAAAAAAAAAAAAAAAGAATTTTTAGAAGCACTGTTCTCTGGTGGGCAAGTCTATGCAAACCTACCCCCAAAGTCTGAGGAAGACGAGAGGCCAAAGAAAGAGGCTGACAAATCCAGTTTCTTAGAAAGAAACAATTGATAGGGATTTGGGAACAGAAGCCATCTCTTTGTCTTGGGCAGTGGCAAGACAATATGGTGGATCCCTGCACCATCACCCCCCAGACCCAGGGCTTACACACCATAAGGAAGGGATGATTCAGAAAAGAGACATACGATAATTGAAGTATGATAAACTCAAGGTTATTTAATCTGAGGGCAGGATTTACGGTAAGTACCTGCTGGTACACAACAAACAGTAAATAAACTGGAAATCTTAGAGGCCTTCCTGGAACTGGGGTTAATCAGAAGCCAACATTGTAGATTAGCATCCAAGATGGAGTTGCTTTAGTCCCCATAAGCATACACTCTCAATATCCCAATACTTGTCAATATATTCATACATTCTAATTGCACATTTAAATATGAATATTTTACTTATAAATATTATATACTCACATATCACATACAGTATAAAACATATAAATATGTATTAAAGGAGGTTGATATCAAAAGATGTCTCAATATATGCTCAGATTTACTTTCTCCTCTCAGAGTGTCATGTCTCCCACCCCCTGGGTTATGGGTACCCCACCCCTTTGGAGAACACTGCTCCCCATTCCTCTGATCCTGGAAGTGGCATTCTAGGTTGGATAAGATGCTTATCTTCTTAGACATTCTTTTATCTCATGGCTCAGACTTCTGAGGAGAAGAAGGAAGTGAAAGGGACTGGTATTTATTGGGCACCTATGGGGGTACCAAAAAAAGTATACACATTTTAAGTATGATGTTAGCTCAAAAGATAGCATTAATCAAATGAATGTTATTGTCACCATGTGACAGGCAAGACAGTCAAAGAAAATGGTGAAAGCATGGTTGAGCAAACGTTATACTACACATTGCTACTGTAATTTAATTCAACTTTGAAAAGTAATACATAGATAGTATCCCTTAAAATGTGTATACATTTTTTTGGCATGCCTGTATATGAGTGACATACTATCAGTCATTATATCCTGGACACAGAGATTATCTCATTAATCTAACCAGGCACCAAAGGTTCTAAGATAGGTCACCTCCTGCAGCCCCCACAGGCTGGAGTAGGATATGACCCTGATAGCTGACCTGTTCCAGGAAGTCAGGAAGCTGAAGACTAGACTTGAAGGACAGCACAAAGACTTGCTACTTTATTTTATTTTGCTTATTTTTCTGCCCAGGATTTTTTTTTTTTGGAGTCTCACTTTGTCCCCCAATCTGGAGTGCAGTGGTACACTCATAGTCACCCCAGTGTCGACCCACTGGGCTCCAGCGATCGGCCTTCTAAGTAGCCAGAAGTCTTCAGCCTTCCAAGTAGCCAGAACTACAGGCGCAGGCTACCATGCCCAGCTAATTTTTTATCAATTGTAGAGACAAGGTCTGCCAAGTTGCCCGGGCAGGTCCCAAACGTCATGCTCAGGCAATCCATTCACTTGGGCCTCCCAAAGTGCTGGGATTACAGGCTGAGCCACCGAGCCCAGCCAGGATTTTTTTTGTTAAGAATCGTTTGACTTCTTTTTCTCTTTTTGAATGTAGTGACTTCTGGGGGCTATGTTTCTCCTTCTTGGGCCCATGGATAGCCTGTTCTGAGTTGCTTGCCCATTGTTTGGGGGGTGGGTGTGCACCCATATGGCACAGGGTTTCTCAGAATGGTTGCTTTGGTGTTTGGGGCCAGATGATTCTTGGTTGGGTTGCTGTTCTGTGCACTTAGAACGCTAAGCAGCATTCCTGGCCTCAGCCTCTAGATACCAATAGTATTCCTCCAAGCTATGACAACCGAAAATGTCTCCAGGTATGGGCAAATTGCTCCCAGGTTTACTATAGCTGTTGGAAAATCTCGGCCCCATAGTTGGGTGGGCCCTTTTCAGGTACCCCCCACCATTACTATTTGATATTGAGTCTAGCACAGCCTTTTGGCCCCTGGACTTCCAGATGGAGTCCTCCACTTAGATGTCTGGAGAGTGGTGGCCCATGTGCCATCCAGGCCACTTGTATCACTTGGGACTTCTACCAGGTCCTGCCAGTTCTTCTGCAAGTTCCACATGTGTAGCAGTTCACACAACCCCACAGCAGACAACCCCTTGGATGCCTCAGCATTCTTTGAATAATGCCCAGACTTTCTGATGGGGCTCATAGGGCCATTCAAAGTACAGTCCTTGGCCAGGCCCAGTGACTCATGTCTGTAATCCCAGCACTTTGGGAGGCCAAGATGAGAAGATTGCTTGAGGCCAGGAGTACCAGATAAGCCTGGGGGAATATAGCAAGAACCCATCTCTACAAAAAAATAAATTAAAATCATAATTTAGCTGGTCTTGGTGGCATGTGCCTATAGTTCTAACTACTTGGGAAGCTGGGATCGTTTGAGCCCAGTGAGCTATAATCGTGCCATTGTACTCCAGCCTGGTGACAGAGTGAGTCTCTGTCTCATAAACAAACAAACAAACAAAGTGCAGGTCTTGCTTGCCTCTCAAGGGCTCGCTGCCCTTCTCCAGCTGCCCTGCTGAGCCCGTCTACACGTGGCT
Source organism: Tarsius wallacei (assembly GCA_963574415.1). Classification (NCBI taxonomy): domain Eukaryota; kingdom Metazoa; phylum Chordata; class Mammalia; order Primates; family Tarsiidae; genus Tarsius; species Tarsius wallacei. The sequence continues at coordinate 47,751 of CAUYQG010036067.1, read as the reverse complement.
CCATCCTCATTGAAATGACTTCTTTCCTGGCGAACTTCTTGCTCTGGGTTTTTCCCATGCTCTTTCATCTGGCTGGAATGACATCTCCTACCATTTTTTGGCCAGCTAAGTCTCTATTCTTCCTTCAGGTATACCTTGGAGCTGATCAAGTCACTCCCATGTGCATACCTACCCAAACTCTTGTCATAGTTGGGCACTCCTCCTAGATACGCAAAACATTTACTTCCTCCGTGATATCATTGCTTGTCTAATTGTGTGAAATCCCTCCTCAGGAATTTGGTTCCGTGAGGACATATGTCATATGACCTTGTCACCCCTGTGTCTCCAGAGACCACATAGTGACTGGCACACTGGCAGGTCTCAGTGCATATCTGCTGAGTGCGTGCATACACTGCACGGCACTTGGAACTAGGCATATGCTTCCCCAGGATTAGGAAGGATTGAGTTCTCAGGGTTAAGTTCACAGACACTGGAGCCAGGCTGTCTGGGTACACTGCTGGGCTCTGTTACTTTTCAACTGGGGCACCCTTGGGCAAATTGCTGACCCTCTCTATTCCACATCTTTTCATCTTCAGTTGTTTCTGTCAAAGATTACTATAATAATCATATAAGTTAATATATATTACATGTTTAAAACGGTGCTTCACATATCATCAGCACTATATAAGGGTCTGCTTGTTCTAGTTTCCAAACCCTTAATAGACCTTACTCTCACTAAAAGGGTAAGAGTTTTGGGTTTGATGAGAGGTAGTAGGTGACTGGGGGGAGACAAGGCAGAGGGAAGTCCTCATGTCAGTATAAGAGGAAACCAAGAACCTGGAATTCTCAAGAATAACATTACACTCTCATGGAAGAGTGCAGAAGTGGGTGGGAAGATTCCAGAGGCTCACTCACTTTGCCAAATTTTATGGTAGGTTGATTTGGGGCCCAAGAAAGAGGAAATGAAATTATCTTTCTATCTTCCTCTCCATCTGGCCCTCTCTTCCCAGGACTTGCGTGAATGACAATCTCTGGTCACCTAATCACTATGTATCATCTCGGTTTCATGAGAAAAATGCATTTCTGGTTCCTGCCTTTCAGCTTGTCAACAAATTTATAAGAAAAGAGGGGACTGGTTATGGCGGCTCATGCCTGTAATCCCAGCACTTTGGGAGGCAAAGGTGAGGATGAGGAGATTGCTTGAGTCCAGGAGTTCAAGAACAGACTAGCAGCATAGCGAGACCTTGTCTTTACATAAAATAAAAAAACTAGCCAGGCGTGGTGGCACTCACCTGTAGTCCCAGCTACTCGGGAGGCTGAGGCAGAAAGATCGCCTGCGCCCAGGAGGTCAAGGCCATGGTGAGTTGTGATCCATGCCACTGCACTCCAGTCTGAGCAACAGAGTAAGTTTCTGACTCAAAGAAAAGAGACACTGTCAGTTATGTAGAACCACAGTGTTTTCCTCTTCTTATCAGTATGTGGATGAAATGTCAGCGTTAAATCTACCTGAGAGCCCTTTCTAACTCTTTGTATTTAGCCATGGGAAAGTAGATTCATACCTGAATTCTCCATTTACATTTTCAGTTTGTTCTCACAGATCTGGAGTCACAGAGAAATTACCTGGCAAGGCGTCAAGTCTGGGTTTTAATGCCTCAAGGGGAAATGACTTCAAACTTCTGAACAAGGTTATCATGAGTTGAGGAGAAACCAAGAAGAGGCACTTTCTCCTGGTTCTCGAGCCTGGGCTCACACTGACCTTTCCAGATGTCATCACTGATGATCCTGTGGTTACAAATGCAATGGAAACAACTAGGTTATTTGGCAGCTGTGAGTTCATTTGGTTGTTTAAATAATTCAATCACGCAGGCAGGTAGGCAGGCAGACAGCAAACACTAGCTGACACCTGTGCTAGGTGCCCGGGACAAGGCAAGGGTAATTTTGACCAGAAGCAGAGGTTTCTGCAGGTCACCTGCTATCTTAGACACCAGGGGTGGACTCCTAGTTCTGCCACTTTCTAGAGTTATTTGATAGCTCTGAACCTCAGTCTGCTCCTCTGTAAAATGGGGATAGGAATTTTAATCACCTCATAGAGGTCTGGAAGGCTGAAATGAAATAATCCACACACAAAGCTCAGTCTAAGTACTCATGACCATTAGATATTACTGTTATTGTCTCTGTTTTGAAGTTCATAAACAAATGGCAGGATCATTTCAGGGAACTGATAGGCAAAAGTACCTTGATGGACCTTTTTTGTTGTAGAACAAGGGCTCTCAGGGCATAGGCAAATTGGGTGAAGAATGAAGCAGAGAGAAGGTTACTAAATTGCCAAGGATAATAAATAAAGAGGGATTTGGGGTTGAGTGTGAGCAACTTGAGAGAGAATTTGGAATGAGGAGAAGAAGGACTGTGGGGACTCTGTCACAAGTAGAAGGTATAATCCTTGAGAATTCCTGGGGCCTAAAGCCTTAAGAATCTGTATTTCTAATATTTAACTTTAAGGCATTATTTTTTTTTCTGTGCTGCTCTGATGTTTTCCACTCCATTCCTGCTGCCCATCATTGCCCCTAAACCTTGAATAAGTAAGCAACTCCCATGCCAGAGAGCCATGCGTTCTAATTTGCCAGGACAGCCTTGTGGATTATACCTGTAGCCCCAGTGTAATTACTTTCACTCTCAGCAGCTTCTGGGTTTGTCTATAAATTATATCCAACTATCTTATGGGAGGTGGTATGTTAGAAAAACCATGGAAAAGGGACTGTGTTCACCTGGGCTGAGATGAGGGGTGGGTAGAGAAGTGGGGGGCAGACTCAGGTGGTCAGAGCAGGGGGTGCCAGATGAGATTGAGGAAGAGTTAGAAAATGAGGGCTATTCAGATAACTATCATATGGGTTATATTTAGAGTATTTTAAGGTACAATAGATATACATATATATAAATTCAAAAATTTCATAAGTCCACCCAAGATCCCCTGTTCCCCTTCGCTGGCAATCCTTGTCTCCCACTTTCTGCCCTCAGCCAACCAATGATGGTATTGACTTGGAAATAGTGTCTCATAAATGAATCACACAGCGTGTAGCCTTTTGAGTCTGACTTCTTTTATTTTTCATTGTACACTTGAGATTCATCCATGTTGTTGCATGTATCAGTAGCTTATTCCTTTTTATTACTGAGTAGTCTATTTATCCATTTCTCAGTTCTAAGACATTTAGGTTGTTTTCATCAGCTGTACTATTTTGACACATTAATGTTTAAATTGCATTCCTCTCAAGATATACATATAGGTTTTATTTAATATACCACTGAGAAAAAAAATTCTAGTTCAATTATTCTTAACCTCTTCTGAGCCTTTTGCTAGTCTGGGGAACCCTTCTCTGAATAATGTTTTTAATGCAAGAAACAAAATGCATTGGATCTCACAGACAGCCGATTATAATAAAATGTAATTATCAAATATTAAGAAATGTGTGATGCAGTCACATGTTTGTTATCATGTTAAATAAAATCAAGAGGCAGACCTAACAACTACTGAAATTTTCAAGTAGTGACGAGTATGTAATATTTTGAGATAACACATCTGTAGTGAGATACAAAAATATCTGTGATTTTTATTAGGGATACAATCACAAGTACAATTATTATCATTTGTTTCCAACCCTCATAATGAAAGGAAATGTTAAATTTCAGTTTGAGATTGGTGAATATAAAATTCTGATATTTTTCCCTCTGAACTTCCTGAATTCTATCTATCTATGTATCTTTTGGGACTTCAATTGTGGAGGCTTAGAATGAAATGACCCAGCTCATTTTGTTGCTACAACCTTAAAAAGGGGAGAGGGTTCACCTCCTTTTTGTTGACTCTTATACCACAGAGCTAGAAGCAAGATCCTTTTCTTCGCTAACTCACATCAGTTGATTAGTGCATAACCCACCTATTTCAAGAAGCTACATAATCCCTAGTGGTTTCTGTGACTTCAGAAACTTCTCAGCTTACAACAGTCTAACAACTGTGCTTCAACACAGCTTCCAGAGTACTCTGATAAGTGAAGTGTCCAACTTTATCTCTGCTGAGGAGAACTGTCACCTGAATTTATAGCAGTATATACACACTTAAAGCAAAAGTAAAAAAAAACGAAAAGCAAGAAGAGTTTAGCTAGGGGTAGAAAACTGCAACTGGTATTTTGTGAGCTCTGAGTTACTACTGAAACATGAGCCAATTTGATTCTGGGAAAATTCTACTTCCTGGTTTGAAGACGGGCTTATAAAGTGACTTTCAAGCTTTATACCATATATATCAACTGGTTCTGCACTGACCCAACAGGATTTTTTCAGATCTAATGAACACAAGTGCACTAGAGACATACAGACTAATAATGCCTTAAAAACCACTTACATTTATAAAGAGAATAAATATGTCCAAAAAAATCAAATCTTCACCAAATAGTGTTGATTTGAAATATTTCTCATTACCCATTTTTTTACTCCTCCAAAAAATCTTGGAACAACCTCACTTCCTGCCATATTCCTAAATTTCTTTTAGACCTGCCAAGTGTGTTACTCACTCCTTTACTATAAAAGTTCATATGGTTAGAGTATACTTTAATTACAGTCTCTCACCGAAAGTCCCATATGGGGTAACTACCAAGAACTATAAGCTTCTCTACAAGAAAAATAGACTTATCTTAGAATAGAGAGAATTTCAAGGCAAATGTTTTTTGGAGTGGTTGTTCATGGAACAAAGTTCACATGAAGGTATAGATATTTAATCCTTGGAGCTATCTTCCCAAACTAAAAGAGCATGAGTCATTACCACAGAACCCAGAGAAGAGACACTGGGGCCCTGAGTCTGATGGATTGGATAATTTCTAAAGATAAGACCATATTGCTCTTCATCTTCCTCCATCTTTTCAATCACCCAACAAATGATCTGTCAAAATTTAATTTGTTTTAAGAACAGCACAAGATCATGTGGAACATAAAAAAGAAAACAGAAAAAAATGATTACTAGCTAGATGAGTTAATAGCAAGGTGATCATGTAGTTAATTCATTGTCCAAACTAGAACACTTTTGAGAGTGACAGGGGTGCTCTTGTAATAATGCTGTTGAGACAAAAGACATGATTTCTGGGATTGCCACTGGGTATGTGGGACAAAGGGCCACCCTAGTTATCTGTGACTTTTCAGTGCTTTTTGCACGCTCCTGTCAAGATGTGATAGCTCTGTTTGGTAGGTCAATACTGATAATGAGGATGTAATATTAGGAATAACAAATGCTGTGCCAAGTATAAGATACTATCTGATTTGAAACTCACAGAGGAGGGGCTTCAAGATGACCGACTAAAGGCATCTGGTACTTATTTTCTCCACAAAGAACAAAAATAGTGAGTAGCTGATCATACTTTGAATAGGTCACCTAAGAGAGAATGCTGGAATTCAACAGAGAAGAGACAGGAAACACCTAAGGCAAAGAAGGAGAGGGAAGCAAGGCAGCACAATTTGGCCGGGGTTAACTGGGACCCTGAAGGGGCTTCCTGATGCTGCAAAAGGGTAAATGAGTGACTCCTGCTGACACACATTCCCCACCATGGACTCCTGCAGTTCTAGCCATGGAAAGGCTCCGTGACCCATATGGCTCTGAGACTAGCACAGGCAACTTTTGGAGAATACATGATAGCATGGCATTGCTCCAGAAAAGGAGCTCACACTGAGCACCACAGGATTTTAGTTTTAAGTAGATACAGCAAGACATCATTCTGAGAGCCCAGCTCCCACTAGATTGCATCCTTCCCTAGAACCCAACAGGCCTTGCATGTCCATGTCTTTGAAGCCCTCTGACATCTCCCACCCACAGCTGGGTGCTGCTGTTGGCTGCTGCCTCCAGGGCTGAAGTGTAAGACATTGGCAGTGACCTCATTGCCCTCCAGTAGGTGGGCTGCCATGTATTTACAAGTGCCCCGAGGAAAGGCTGCCCCACTTATAGCTGACACGTGGGGCCGAAGTGCATGTTCCCCAGTTGCCTGTTTAAGGCTGCTACAACTGAAACCAACCCTATCCTCCCAAGCAACAGGGCCATAGTATAGTCATTGCTACCCCTACCCAAGCATTCCACTGGGCACCTGGTTATCTCCCTGTCCTGGCTTACGACAGCCAGCACCAGCACATGCCACTGAGACACATGAGAAAAGGCCTACTCAGCCTGCCTCCGCTACCCCAGTGCTCCACATGCTGTGTGGAGTGTTGGAAATTATCCAGCCTAGCTCACCACCACTGGCACTGTACACTCCTTTTAGGGACTTGAGGATGCGCCCACACACCCTGCTGCTACCACAAAAGCTGGTTCCTACCTACATGTGCTACCTGCAGGCCTGGAAACTGGTCAGCCCAGCCTTTCACAGCCACCACCAACACCAGCACAGATTGCTTGGGAGCCAGAGGATTTTCCTTATACTGATACTGCTATTGCCCAGGCATACCCACTGCCTAGAGATGCAAAGATTCACCCACTTGCCTCGCCCACTGCTGGCACTCAAGCAAGCTGCCTGGAGTCACAAGAATCGGCACACCTGGACCTGCTAACACCAGTGCCAGTGCACACTGCTCTGAGGACCAAGGACAGGTATGCTTGACCCACTGCTGCCACTGCTGCACCTAAGGACTGACTGACCTGACATCTTCCTCCCCAGTAAAACTTTACCATGTTTCCATGTACAACCGCACCCTAATCCACTGAGGAAATCACAGACACTACTGACACTGTATAAAGCCAAAGAAATCATATGAAGATATTACTGTCTACACCCAGAATCAAGCCAAAGTGTCCTACCCAACCAATACCATAAATGCATCTTCAGAGAAAAATCCTTCCTTATGAAAGCAAATTCAAAAAATTGGAAGAAGTGACTGTTAACCAGGTGTACAAATATCAGTGTAAAGAAACAAGACACATCAACAGGCAAAGAAATGTGATGCCTCTAAAGAAACACAATTCTCCAGTGACCAATCTCAACGGAAAAAAGAAGTTATGAAACCCTGGAACAATAGTTCAAATTACTGATATTAAAGAAGCTCAGTCAGATACAAGGGAACTCAGAAGGACAATACGAGGAAATAAGAAAAAAAATTCAGAATGTGAATGATAAGTTTACCAAAGAGATGAATATCACAAAAAAAAGAACCAAACAGAAATTCTGGAACTGAAGTATTTATTGAATAAAATGCAAAATATATTTTAAAGCTTTAACAATATACTGGACCAAGCAAAATAAAAAAATTAGAACTTGAAGACAAGGTTTTTGAAATAACACAGACAAAAATAAAGGAAAAAGAATAAAAGAAGGATGAACAAAGCCTACTTGACACATGGGATACTATAAAGCTACCAAATATTCAAATATTAAGTGTTCCAGAAGGAGAAAAGAAAATGAAACATATAGTAAGCCTATTTAATGAAATAATAGCTGAAAAATTCCCTAGTTGAGCAAGAGATTTAGACAGCCAGATGCAATAAACCCAGAGATTACCAAATAGAAACAATTCAAAAGGGTCTTCTACATGACACATTGCAGTCAAACTGTCAAAAGTCAAAGACAAAGAGAGAATTCTAAAACCAACAAGAGAAAAGCACCTAGTCACTTATAAGGAAACCCCTATCCAACTATCAGCAGATTCCTCCACAGAAGCCATATAGTCTGGGAGATAATGGGGTAATATATTCAAAGTATTGAAACAAAGAAGAAAAAAAAACTTCTAGCCAAGAATACTGTACCCAGCAAAGTTGACCTTAATAAATGAAGAGAAATAAAATCTTTTCCACACAAGCAAAAGCTAAAAGAATTCATCACCACTAGAACAGTCCTACAAGAAATACTTAAGGAAATCCTATACCTAGAAGCAAAAGCACAATATCTACCATTACAAAAACACACGTGAAAGCATAAAGCCTACTGGTAGAAGCAACACATAAATGAAGAAGAGAAGGACTGAAATGTTACTACTACAGAAAATCACCAAACCGCAATGATATACAATAAGAGAGAAGGAACAGAACAAAGACTATCCAAAACAACCAGAAATCAATTAATAAAATGACAAAAATAAGCCCTCATATATCAATAATAACCAGGAATGTAAATGGATTAAATTTTCTACTTAAACGATATAGACTGGCTGAATGGATTGAGAAAAAACCCCCAAAAAACCATGACCAACAATATGCTGCTTGCAAGAAACTCATTTCACCTGTAAAGACACATATAGACTGAAAGTAAAGGGATAAAAAAAGATATTCCATGGAAATGGAAACAAAACTCAAGCAGGAATAGCTATACTTCTATCAGATAAGACAGATTAAGTCAAAAACAGTAAAAAGAGACAAAGAAGGTCACTATATAATGATAAAGGGGTCAATTCAGCAAGAGGATAGCAGAATTCTGAATATATGAATCAACACCAGAGCACCCAGATATATAAAGCAAATATTGTTAAATCTAAAGGGAGATATAAATAGCTGGGTGCTTCAACATCCCACTCTCAGTTTTAGACAGATCACCTAGGCATAAAATTAACAAAAAATTTGAAAACTGCACTTTAGATGAAATGGACATAGCAGACATTTACAAAGCATTTTATTCAGCAGCTTTAGAATATGCATTCTTCTCATCTGTGCATGGAACATTCCCCAGGATAGTTCATACGTCTGGACACAAAACAAATCTCAACAAGACTTTAAAAATCAAAATCACTTCCCTGACTGAGTAGATACCAAATTATTTCTTTCTTTTGTGTGTGTGTGGCTATTGTGAATGGGATTGTGCTTTTATTTGTTTCTCTGCCTGTTTGTTGTTGGTGAATAGAAATGCAATGTCTTTTGCATGTTGATTTTGTACCCCGAAACTTTACCAAACTCATGTATCAGTGCAAAGAGGTTTCTGACAGATTCTCTTGGATTTTCAAGGTATAGGATCTTATCATCCACAAAGAGGGAAAGCTTAACTTCCTTTTTTCCTATTTGGATACCCCTGATTTCCTTCTCTTGCCTGATTGCTCTAGCAAGGACTTCCAGCACTATGTATATCAGAAGGCATGAGAGTGGGCAGCCTCGGGAAAACTGGCTGACCACATGCAGAAGGATAAAATAGGACCCAAACCTATACAAAAATCGACTCTAAATGGATCAAATACCTAAACATAAAACCACAAAGGCGATCAATTCTTGATCAAATCCCCAAAAGCGTATGCCATAGAAAATAGGATAGACAAGTGGGACCTCATCAAACTGAAAACTTTCTGCACAGCAGAAGAAATCATCAAGACAGCAGGGAGACAACCCACAGAATGGGAGAATATCTGTTAATTGTATATCTGACAAAGGCTTAACATTCAGGATCTAAGGAACACAAATGAACCAAAAGGGGTGGGGCGGGGGTGGCGGGGAACCAGCCCTATTAAAAAATGAGCTGAGGACATGAACAGACAATTCTTAAAAGAAGACATATGAGCAGTCAACAGACCCATGAAAAAATACTCAGCCTTCCTAACCATCAGAGAAATGGGTATCAAAACCACATTGAGATACCACCTAACGCCAGTAAGGATGGCCATGATTAATAAATCAAAAAACAACAGATATTGGTGCAGGTGCAGAGAAAGGGGGATGCGTCTACACTGTTGTTGGGAATACAAACTGGTTCAATCTCTATGCAAACCATGTGGTGGTTTCTAAAGGAACTAAAAATTGACTTTCCATATGACCCAGCAATCCCTCTTCTGGGAATATACCTGGAAGAACACAAATTGTTCTACAAAAAAGACACCTGCACACACGTTTATTACTGTGCTATTCACAAAAGTAAAAACATGGAACCAACCTTTCTGTCCATCGAAAGTAGACTAGATAAAGAAAATGTGGTACATATACATAATGAAATATTATGCAGCCATAAAGAAGGACAAAATCATGGACTTCACAGCAAATTATATATGGAGTTGGAGACAATCAAACTTATTGATCTATCACAGAAACAAAGAACGGAATACCACATGTTCTCACTTATTAGTAGGACCTGCACATTAACCACCATAACACAAGGGAGGGATTGGCAATAGTGGAACACTGGTGGTGGGGGTGGAGGACCTGGGCATTACAACATAAAGGGTACCTGGTCCTAAACACCAATTAGGACTGGTTGGATGTCCAAACTTCACCTGCACGTATATTACTGAGGTACCTAATCCTAACTTCTACCACACATCTCCATAATAAAATAAAGTTAAAATATCAAAATCATATCAAGTACCTTCTGAGACCACAATGAAATAAAACTAAAAATCAGTAATAGGAGGAACTTTGCAAACTACAAATACATGACCATTGCATTAAGAAAGAAATTAAGAAGGAAATAAAAAAATTTCTTGAAACAAATGAAAATGAAAACACAACCTATGCAATATTAAAAAAAAGCAGAGCTAGAGGGACATTTATAGCAATAAAAGCCTATATCAAAAAAGTAAAAATATTTCAAATAAACCATCTATTGCTGCGCCTAAAGCAACAAGAAAAGCAAAAACAAATCTAACCAAAATTAGTAGAAACAATACATATTTGAGCAGAACTAAATGAAATAGAGATTAAAAAATACAAAGAATAAAAATGAAATCCTGATTTTTTTGAAATGATAAACAAAATCGATAATCCGCTAGCTAGACTAAGCAAGAAAAGAAGAGGGAAGACCCAAATAAGCAACATCATCAATGGGTGGATAGATAAAGAAAATATGGTATATATACACAATAGAATACTACTTGGCCATAAGAAAGAATGAAATCATATCACTTGTAGCAACATGGACTAAAACTGGAGGTCACTATGTTAAGAGAAAGAAAGAAAGAAAGAAGCCAGGCACAGAAAGACAAAATCACACATTCTCACTTCTATGTGGGAGCTAAAAACATTGATCATGAAGGTAGAGACTAAAACGATAGACACCAGAGACTGGGACGAATGTTTAAGTGTGAGAGAGTGGGGAAAAAAAAGGTTGGTTAGTGAGTACAACATGTAATTAGATAAAAGGAATAAGATCTAATGTTTGATAATAGTATAGAATGACTATAGTTAACAACAATGTATTGTATATTTCAAAACAGCTGGAAGAGAGGACTCGAAATGTTCCAACACATAGAAATGATAAATATTTGAGATGATGGATACCCTAAATACCCTAACTTGATCCATACACATTCTATGTATGTAACAAACTATCACATATACCCCACGAATATATACACATAGTATTAGGTAGGCACAAAAGTAATTATGGTTTTTGCATTGTTGAAATTTGCCATTGATATTGGATATTCTTAAATAAATGTGGTTATGTTATACATCATTTTAATGTGCATTTCTTGCTTTATGGTTTTTGCTAATGACTTATTATTTGCTGTGTCTTTTATATTTATTTTAGACTATGGAAATGATGCTAGACAAAAAGCAAATTTGAGCGATTTTCTTATTCGAGTTAAAAATAGATCGTAAAGCAGTGGAAACAACTCACAACATCAACAACAAATTTAGCTCAGGAATTGCTAGTGAACATACAGTGCAGTGGTGGTTCAAGAAGTTTTGCAAAGGAGATGAGAGTCTTGAAGATGAGGGGCATAGTGGATGGCCATCGGAAGTTGACAACGACCAATTGGGAGCAATCATCAAAGCTGGTCCTCTTATGACTACACGAGAAGTTGCTGAAGAACTCAACATCGACCATTTTACAGTCGTTCATCATTTGAAGTAAATTGGAAAGGTGAAAAAACTTGATAAGTCCGTGCCTTGTGAGCTGACTGAAAATAAAAAAAAAATCATCGTTTTGAAGTGCCGTCTTCTTTTATTCTACAGAATAACAAGGAACCATTTCTCAATCAGATTGTGATGTGTGATGAAAAGTGGATTTTATACAACAACCAGTAATGACCAGCTCAGTGGTTGAACCAAGAAGAAGCTCCAAAGCACTTTCCAAAGCCAAACTTGCACCAAAAAAAAAAAAAAGGTCATGGTCATTGTTTAGTGGTCTGCTGCTGATCTGATCCACTACAGTTTTCTGAATCTTGGCAAAACCATTACATCTGAGAAGCATGCTCAGCAAATTGATGAAATGCACCGAAAACTGCAACGTCTGCTGCTAACACGGATCGACCGAAAGGGCCCAATTCTCCACAACACTGCTCAACCACTCATTGCACAACCAAAGCTTCAAAAGTTGAACAAATTGGTTTACAAAGTTTTGCCTCATCCACCATATTCCTCTGACCTCTTGCTAACTGACTACCACTTCTTCAAGCATCTTGACGTTTTGCAGGGAAAACACTTCCACGACCAGCAGGATTTAGAAAATGCTTTCCAAGAGTTCATCAAATCCCAAAGCATGAATTTTTACACTACGGGAATAAAGAAAAACCTCATTTCTCATTGGCAAAAATGTTTTGATTGCAATGGTTCCTATTTTGATGAATAAAGATGTATTTGAGCCTAGTTATAATAATTTAAAATTCACGATCCAAAACCGCAATTACTTTTACACCAACTTAATATGTACCAGTAGAAAAAACTTATAATGACAATGGTCCTATTATAACCCCTCACTGTTCCAGCTGAAAAATAGAATTAAGAGCATGCAATTACTACAAGATAAGGCAAATATTTAAATCAGGCCATCCGACCCAAGAACCCATCCATTTTGCCATGACTGCCATTTATGACAGTTCCATTCCATGTAATGTTCTTATTGGCTTACAAGCTGCTGTATACACGCTTCAAAATTTACTGATTAGCAGACTTTGCAATCCCTGACTCCTAGTTTAGGCTTGTTCTTTAGTAATACCCTTTTTTCTAAAACTGAAATATACCTTACCAAGTAACTGAGCAAAGTCAGGCAGATTAAAAAGTGGGCTGGGAGCCACCTGTGGGTAAGAAGGTGCTGTTTGAAGAGAATTTCTTGCAATGAGGAAGTTTGCTCAGCCATATGCATATCCCATGATCTGAATGTTATAAATACATTATAGTCCCAAGGGCTCTTCTGAAAGAAACAGAAACCTGCTAGAGAAAGAGGGAGTCTTTATGGATACAAATCCATTTGTTTTGGGAAACAACAACAACAAACCCTTAAATTGTCTGTAAGTCCCTAAAGTTTTCTTTGTAATCCCACAGTTACCCTGCTTCATGATTCTTCATAATATATGGCAGGACAACTCTATAATTATTATATTACTTAATAATAGTATAACATTGCAATAACATAATTATATTATATTGATCATATTAATTATCAATACTTTCATCTCTTGCCATCCATCCCTGAATTTGTTGCCTTTGCTCAATCCTCCTGGTATTTAAATAGCTAATCTAGTGCTGGTGGCCAGGTTAATAATGTGCACGTCTCTAAATGACTTCATAGTGACCTTCACAACTCTATTTGTTTGGTCTTTCCTTTTATGTTCTTTTATATCAACTGATTTGGCCCTTGGTAATAATTAAAAGAACTTGTTAAAATATTCACCAAAGTCAATAGATAAGAATTTCTGTGAACAACATGTCTTGTGACATGAGCTTGTCTCCCAAAGTGTAAAGCCAACGAAGAAAAGTATTTCTAAAAACTGGTCCAGGTTGATACATGTGTATATAAAGGCATGTGTGTACTCATTCATTAAATATTTATCAAGCTTCTATGTGCCTGGTCTGTCCTAGGCAGTGACAAGCGAAAACCTCTGCCTTCACAGAACTGCCATCTTAGTGGGGTAAGATGGAGGAGATGGATAATAAGTGGAATATATTATACATCAGATGGAGATAACTGCTATGAAGACAACAAGGCAGAGAAAGATGCTGGAGAGTAGGGATTGTGTTTTAAAATAGGGAAATTAGGTTAATCAGAGACCTCAATGAGACAAGGGACCAAGCCATGAGGATACAGGGAACGTCCTAGACAGAGGAGTGCCCATCGAGTTCTAGGAACCACAGACAGGCTGGTGTGTTAGGAATCAGGGAAGTCTAGCAGCAAATGAGGCCAGAAAGAGATTAGGGATGCCTGAATTTAAAGGTCCTCATATTTCATGCATAAAAATTTGCCTTTTTCTTGGTGTGAGACAGGAAACCTTTGAGCATGAGAGTGGTATGTTCAGACTTACACTTCTTCAAGGAGGATCAGCTGGCTGTGGGGTGGAAAAGGCCAAGGGAAAAGCAGAAGCCCGTTAAGAGGTGATGGCAATTATCCAGTGACAGGAGGGGTGGACATAAATGTGGTTTTGGGCCAGCACGGTAGCAATGGAGGCAGAGAGAAGAATTTTGGATTCTGGATAATTTTTAAAAAGTGGAGCCAATAGGATTTACCAGCAGGCTGGACGTGAAGCATGGAGAAAGGGATTACGGTTTTCAGTATGAGTGTGTGTGTGTACTGGTGCATGTGTCTATATAAATCCTAAAATTACTCAAACTTATCTATTGTCATTGTTTACTTTTTTTTTTTTTGGCTCTACTTTTTTGGAGTGGGATGTTCTCAGTCTTGTTCTTGAGCTGTACCCAGTGTTTAGAACAATCTATCTTTTTCTCTCACAAAAGGAATAGAATGTTTAATTGTGGTTAATGCTTACAGAAAGGTTGTCGAGAGCTCTGTTATTTTTGTCTTCCATATTTTCAGCATTAAGCTTGTATTCATTTAAAAACAAACTATTTAATTACAGAAAATCAAAGAAATTTGCAGAATTATAAGATAGAAACACTTAAAAATGCTTATGGAGACCATCATTAAAAAGTGAAAGATTCTACATCCTATAGACAGAATGTTGCTATTTTGAGAGCCAATGTTAATGTGAGTAAATGAATCCAAACCGTATAAAATAATGAGTCCAAATCCTATTAAATAGCCTGTATGATATGCAGAAGCAGGTGCCAAGAAAAAATAGATTTTATTAGCATTGTTTTTCTACAAGGACACTCCAGGGACAACTCTTAGCCAGCCAGTCAATAGTCTTGTCAACAAACAGTAGTTTCAGCTCAATTCAAAAGAAGGGTTTTCTAGAGATACGAGTCCTTCTATAACCAGCATGTTTCTGTCAAATTTGCTTGAGTTAAAGTTTATGGAATATTATTACTCATATAAATACGTGCCTTTAATTTGGTTCTTTGTAAAAAGCAGAGCATTGGAGACAGTTGGTTTGTTACTAAGACCAAAGTTATACATATAACTCATTTCACATTTTTTGCAAGCAGTGCAAATATACCCAGAGTTCTCCAGTGGTTCACAGGTCCACATACATTCTGAAATCCTAAAAAGCTCTGAATACTACAAGGTTTTTGGGAAACTCACCTGGAGCAAAGCCAGACTGACCTGAACTTGTTTGGTGGTGAACAACATTAGGCAGCCTTGAAGCTATGTATAGTTTCTACATATCTCAACTAATGTGATGCTCATCTATATCACTGCAGAAATAGTAAAATGTTTTACCACAGGGTGTTATGCTGTGTTATGTAATATACAGTTATAAGCACTCAATCATCTTTCTAAGAATTCTGTCTTTTGAAATACACCCTTACAGGGTTTGCGGAAGGGACTTTGCCTACACTGTATTTGCTGTTTGGGGATCATTGTATTGGCATCACTCTTTGCAAGAGTGATGGCTGCTTTCTTGTCCTGGTGAATGTAGCAGGATACCTTTTCTAAGTACCCGGAGCTTCTGCACAGCAGAGTCTGTGACCAATCGCCCATCTATAGCTCACCTGTGTGGGTACTGTGCTTTGGGTAAATACCACTTTGGGGTGATGAGGCTTCTGGCCAATTCCTTCCAAGGTAGGGCAACACCTTGGAGAAAGGCAGCATGCAGCTGAGTTTCCCTGGGCTCCTGTCCTGTCATCCATAAGTGATGGGGCATGGGAACTAGGAGACATTCTGGTGATGGTCAAAGGTGTGACTCCAAGCCACATCAATGACATCTCTAGCTCTTTCAATGAAAACAGAATCTTCTGTGGGCATGAGGGGCTCATGTGGCTCAGGGCAGTAGCAAAGCCATCAAGACCCTGACAAGTCAAGTTAGTCTTGAACTGGGATTCCAGTTCCACCATATTTAGACAGTTCCATCTTGAGAAACCCAGTTCCTTACTGTAATCCATAAGATCTATCCTGGCTCATAGTAAGCTTGCTACATAAGGAGAAGGTATTCCATCTGTGATCCTGGGAGATTCCTAACCTGTGAATGCCATAGCCCCCTCTTTCAAATCGTGGATATTCCTCTCTCCACTTTCAACTTCCCAAGCTCTTAATTTTGAGATGGAAGCACTGGTCATGGCTATAGAAATCTAGGAGAATCCCCAAGATACAAGAACACTCAGAGTCCTCAAGGACCAGGGAGACGAGGGATACACCTTTCTCCCAGTGCAGGACTCCCACGACTTGTCATGCCTGGAAAGGCAGGCGCTGCCTGCCCAACAAAGCTCATCTCTGGTCAAAAGCCCTGCTGATATTGGAAGGCGCTAATGTGACCTCCCCTACTCAGGATTCGTACCTTTGCTCTTGGATACAAGGCACAACGTAGATATCTTCAGTTGGGTACTGGAGGAGCTTAACGCTTCACTCTTGGGATAAGGTAGGAAGGAGGTGCTGGTTGTCAGCGTGTGCGTTTAGGGGCGTGATTTAAACGGCTCTGGAACTTGAAGTTGTTCCAGAAAACACCCAAGCGGCCAGTAGAACCAGGATCTTTTCATAAAAATCCACAAAGCTCACAAGAAAGGTTGCCATTGGTCAGGCTCCCTGGTCACCCAAATGAGGAAGGGGAAGGGAAAGACAAACCCCGCCCAAGTCCTAAGGGATGGGAGTCAGCACCAAGGACTTCTGGTCAACTCCCGGATAGTAGACAGCGGAGCGAGCACTTCCAAGGGTGCAGGAGCAAAGCAGTCCTCTCCAGCCGTGCACTGCACCGGCGGCCGCGCGTGGGTTGGGGTCTGCTTGGGAAGCAGACACCAAACCGAGGAGAAGCACGAGCGGCTGAGGAAGAGTCCAGAGGGCCTTAAGCCAGGCAAAAGGGGTGCAGCATCTTCGGACCGAACGGATTTCGCCCGGGTGTCCTCCGGAGCTCCGAGGGGGGCGTCCTCCTGGAGGGGGCGCAGCGCCCCCAGCACCGCGCCCCTTGCCCAGCGCCACCAGGCCCCCTCAGCAGCGTCAGGGCAGGGGTCCCGGGCGAGGACCGGGATCTGTGGCCATGGCCGAGGCCACGGAGCCTGAGGGGGGCGCCCCGGGTCCCCAGGGGTCGCCCGAGGGCCCCGCGCTTCCGGAGGAGAGACCCGGCGAGCCGGGGGCCGTGGGCCGGGAGGAGGAGGAGCAAGGGACGAGCGAGGACGCCGCGGGGACTCCGGGCGGCGAGGACCCGGCGGGTGCAGGCGCGGCGGCGGCGGTGAAGGAGGAAGGCGGCCGTGGGCCCGACGAAGGGCAAGCGGGCGAGCCGGCGCCAGGCGCGGACAGGGGCACCGGGGCCGAGACGCCGGGCGCGGTGGGGGCGCCGGGCGAGGCGGAGGCGGAGGGGGGCGCCGCGGAGGGCGCCGCGGGCCCCGAGGGGAGGGAGGAGGCGAGCAGCGCGGAGCCGGTGAAGGAGGCGAACCTGGGGCGCGGCGCGCAGGGCGAGATCCCGGCGGGGGCACAGGGGGCGCCCGGGGACCCCGCGGCCCTCGAGACGCAGGCGGAGGCGGAGCGCGGGTCGGAAGCGCCGGAAGGCAGCGAGCCTGGGGCGCCGGGGGCCAGCGTAGACGCCGAAGTGCCGGCAGGGGACAGCGTGGACGCCGAGGGCCCGGAGGGGGACGGCGTAGATGCCGAGGGGCCGGCGGGCGACGGCGTAGACGCCGAGGGGCCGGCGGGGGACGGCGTAGACGCCGAGGGGCCGGCGGGGGACGGTATGGACGCCGAGGAGCCGGCGGAAGGGGCGCACCGGGCAGAGGATGAGCCTCAGGCTAGGGGAGACTGCAGCCCCCCGCCTCAGGCCGAGGTGATGGAAGTCGAAGCCGCCGAAAGCGAGGGGCGCATCCTCCAGGAGCTGGCAGGGGGCGCAGCCGCTGACGCCGCGGAGGGGGCAGGGGTCCCGGGGGGAGAGGGGTCCAAGGAAGCCGCCCCTGGTGTTGCGCGGGTAGACGCTGGCCAGGACGGAGACGGGCCCCAGGAGGAGACGGAGGAGGAAGAGGACAGGCGAGGGTCGGTCCCGGAGGGGCCGAGCGAGGAAGCAGGAGCCAGGGGCGAGGAAGAAGCCCCCGACAGCAACGCCGATGGGGAGGCGGCGGTGTCCGCGGAGCCCGAGGCCCAGCTCGGCAACCACCTGCCCGAGGAGGGCGGCGGCGAGTCAGCGCGAGTGAACGGCCGCCGGGAGGACGGAGAGGCGTCGGAGGAGGGGGCCCCGAGGCAGGAGCACGACATCACCCTCTTCGTCAAGGTAAATCTCACTTCCTCCAGCTCTTAGGACGTTCCCTCCCGTGGTAGGTCTTGGTCTTCTCTGGAGAGGGACGCGCAGGAAGGCGCCCTCGGTGTCCTAATTGGGAGGGACGCGAGACAGCCGGGGTTTCACGGAGAAGAGTTTAAGGGCATCTTGCGGGGAACTTGACAACTTGGAAGCAAAGAGGTTGGGATGGGGCGGCGGGGAGTGCAGATGTGGATCTACCATCCCACTGTCCTTTGTCCTGAAAATGCTAACTGGCCCTCTTAGTCGGGAGGTTATAAAAGACCAAACAGGGGAAAAACAAACAACAACAACAACAAAACCCCGGACATGCCCTGTTGGCGTTCAAAGGAATTTCTGCCAAAGGAAGCTTTAATACTTGAAGTCAAAAAATGCAGACAGGTAGGTTCAGTGTGAAAAGTATCTTCCAGACTCAAATCTCAGAGGCCCAGAGCTGTCCAGTATTTTCAACTACAAAAAGTTATTTCATTTTGGAAGAGTCAATGTATGCTTGGGAGGAAATTGAAACCTTATTTACATATTGTAATGTTTATTGAACATTTTAACATTTATTTTGGAAGAGCACAAGATGCTGGTGACTTGAACATCATCTGCCTATACGTCGTATTTTTACCCTCACTTCAAATGAGGAAAGAGCAAGGATTCTGTGAATCTGGGAGGCACAACTGAGGGATTTTTGAGTTAAAATAAGATTTTTTTTTTGTTACAAGGCATCAAAATACAGGGACAAAGTCCAGCAGCAGTTCACACCAGGATCTTTGTTTAAAAAGCTCTTTCCGAAAACCTTGGGTCAGACCCAGGAAAGCTGAAGATAATAAGGTCAAGAATGTGCATTGCATGTTGAATCATAATCCTTCAGAAATACTTTCAGGCTTATAGACACCAGTTACGGCCTTAACCTCTCTGGCTGAAATGTAAGTTAATTCTAAGAAGTAAAAGGAAATGTTCCCAAAGTGATTAACATCAGAATTTTAAGAACTGTTTGGGTGGCTAAGACTTGGGGGAAAACGCGTGTGCGTTTCTCTACTAGTGAGATGTTGTTTCAACCATTTTTAAAGACGCTTGGCCATAACTTGAGGGCACTAGTCCTTGGGAGGCCGCTGGAGCACAGTGCTGCGGTGTGGCTCCAAGGTGGAGAGCATCACCTTGGTTTAAGAAATTTCCTGTTGTTCTGGTCACATGGCTGCATGATTCCAGCAAATGGTCTCTTAATACAATTTTTATAGACAGTAACAGCTCTTAAATAGTCTTCCCACTTCAATTCTTGGCTCTCTCTAGTTCTTTATAATAGCTAGAGAGCTGGGGAAAAGACCTGATCACTTGTTTCTTGGTAAAATTCTTGGTTGTTTATTGCAGAATTTCACATAGATCCACACTCATTAGGCACACCACAAGGACCTTCGTGTCATTATTCCTGCCTCCTTTTTCTCTGTCTTCTCTTGGCATTGCTGGATGTCTCCACTCTTTGTCACCTGTGATACTGCTGTGCCAGCTGTATTAAACTGTATTCCTTGGGGGGAGCCACATTCTTTCCTGCCTTGAAAATTTGCATGTGCTATACACTCTGCCTGAATGGAGTTTCTCCCCCTTCACCCCTGTTTCTGCCCTCCTGCCTGGTTATTTGCTATAGGTCCAAGATTTAGCGTGGGCATTATCTCTTCTGGGGAGTTTTTGCCAACCCCAGCCTGGGTTGGGTGTCCTTCTGCCAAGGCACTGCCCTCTGCATGCTTTGTCTCTTTCTTTAACTGTGTGAAATTCATCACACTAGCTCCAGTGCAGATCGCAGGTGTGGAATGTGATAAAGGTTTGAATGCATGGCTGGCTGACTGCATCAGCCAGGATAGTGTGGTGATCAACATGGGGTTTAGAGCCATTGGGTCTCGGGTCAAATCCTGGCTCTACTACTTTCTTTTTGTGTGGCAATGGGCAAGTTACTTAATCCTTCTGTGTCTTTTTTTGTTTCGTTGATAAAATGGGGACAATTATACTTCCTACCCCTTGAGATTATTGTGGGGACTCAAAAATAATATTATATAATGCACTTAGAAAAGTGTTTGGCTTGAAGTAAGCATAATATAAATGCAAGTTTCCATTGTTGTATCTACCCTGCTGCCATAAACTTTCATTGATGTTACACAGAAAAGTCCCCCATTCCATCCCTGCCATTATTTATTTACTTTTTAGTGAAAATCGCTCTACATACCTAATTACCTCCATTCTTTGGAAACAAGTGTTATGAAAAGTGAAAACAACTTGTTTTCTCGGATACTGTTTGGGAGTGGTTTGTGGGTAGAGGCAAGGGTCATATCCTGGACAGCTTACCCATGATGTTTTACTCTGATAATTGACATGGTGTTCGATGTTAACCTTTTTTTTTTTTCTCCTAAAAGGAAACAAACAGTTCTCCAAACAGTGAGGTTGGTTAATTTCTGAGGGTCATCTAAGATGTTCCTCATAGGATAGATAGGGTGTCTCCGTTTCTTCTTGCTCCTACTAATCATTCTCTTTAAAAACAAACAAGCAAAAACTCTCAAGCAAAAAACTTTTAGACTCATATTTTTTGAGCTTGTAGTATCTGATTTAAAATCATTAAATTAGTTCGGAATAGGATTTCTTCACCCAATTTTGCCTTTTCTAGGTTTCTTCTTTGGGCTTCATTTTATTTGGGTTCTGTATTCTTCAGTGGACACGTGACCTGGGTTTTGTAAATATGTCTAGGCCAGTGCACATGGTGGGTTTTTCTATGGCACAGCAGAAATGTAGAATTCACAAAGCTGTGTTTTAAAGAGAGCAGTGAAATATTCTTTCAAATCTTTCTGTAGCCTTCATATGAGAGCCTAACAAACACATTTTAAAATTAACTAGCCCACATTCTATGTGTGACCTTTTAACTTTTACATTTCTTTCTATTTTTTTAAAAAAGAAATATATTGGTTACAAATATACCAGAGAGTAATGACTTGCTACCTAGTAACATGTAATAATTGTCTCAAATCTGCGTCTAATTAGCTGTCTGGCATTATGTTCCCCATCTTTATGGGGATTAGTATTATTAATTATTATTAATTTGTTTTGTTCTACATATATGCAAAGACGTATTCTTGTAAAAGATTCAGGAGCATATAGAGCAGGTCAAGGAAGACCTAGAATTATTTTGTGGTGAATTAATTGCTAATTATGCTAATTTTTAGTTTTGTTTACTCAAAGAAGTGCTAATTATTTGTCATAAAATTATAGAGTAATCCTGCAATATATTTGTCTTTACTCATAACAACATAATAACACAATAATATAATAACAACAAGCAAAACATTAGCAACAAAGAATAAAGCTGAGACTTCAGCGGTTATAGAGATCTAATCTCAAGGAAGTCCTGCTTACAGCTTTGGTTCCTCTAATCCAGAGTGTAAACTTTGAGTCAGGGTCCTTAGGCCTTGGGTGGGGTAGTTTGAGATACAGATTTCTTGGTAAATTGTACATGATCTACAAAACCTTAATGCAACCAGTGAATCATCCTGGGCCAGAATTTCTTCTTTTCTTCTTCTTCCTTGCGTTTTTTTTTTTTTTTTTGAGTTGAGGTCTCACTTTGTTACTCAGGTTAGAATGCGGTAGCATGATCACAGCTCACCGCAGCCTCAAATTCCTGAACTCAAGCAATCCTCCTGCTTCAGCCTCTGGGATAGATGAGACTACAGGCACACGCTGTCATGCCTGACTAATTTTTTGATTTTTTCTTTAGAGACAGAGTCTTGTTATAGGCTGAGATCTTGGGCTCATCGCAGACTCAAATTCCTGGCTCAAGCAATCCTCCTGCCTTGGCCTCCCATGGTCTCCCAGAGTGCTGGGATTATAGGCATGAGCCACTGTGCTTGACACAGAATTTCTTAAATAGCGTTTTGGATGCTACCTATTTAATTACTAACATACAGCTATGAATGAGCTCAAAAACTTCCATTTGCCATCACATTTGGGTTCTCCAAAGATGTGCTAGTGAAACAAATTAAAACTCAGGAAGGACAAGGCTTTTGAATAAGCATTGTCACCCTGAAATTCCACCCCCCCCAAAAAAAAGCCTTTGAAGCACTGCCACACCACATGGCTGGGCAGGAATATGCTGGGACCAGCATCTGATGGGCTCCTTGTAGACCAGTAGACCATGACTCTCTGTGCACATGTTGCTGGGAGCGAGCATGCTGAGACCTGTTCTGTGAGGTTTGGCCTTGGACGAACTTGAAAGGGAGATGTTATTTTCATAACCATGTGTGTGTTGTGTGTTCTCAAGGGAAATGAACAAAGATATACTTCTGAGACTTTCATCCCCTAAAAGCAGCATTTTTTTTTGTTATTTGTTTTGATTGTCTTAGAAAGCCTGCTTGCAAATTGCATATATGAAATCAGTACAGGGCTACTTGGGATGGGAATAGGTAGAACATGATGTTTTGCTAACCTCTTACATACGGAAACATGCACATGCACACTGAAGGCGGTGATACACCTTGCCACACTGAGTGAAATTTACATTATTATTGCCTCTCCACCCCACTGCCTGACACTGTAGTGGGCTCAATGGTAGGCCCTACATTGGTGCCTTTTGGCAATAATAGGTAGGGGGTTGGGTGGATGACTGATTGGTTCAAGGTGACTCAGCTAATGATAAGCAAAACCTAGACACAAGCGTGGTACTCCACTGTTCCATTGTGAGGAACAGAGACACCTTCCTCTATGAAGACGTCTTGCCAGCGGAGTTACAAGATGTAGGGATCTTGGGGAATCTGTGGCTCTTTTCTGCCATGTACATACATGTCATGGCTTCTACCTCTGGGCTGATGGGCCATGTGTTTCATGGGAGAAGTTGTGCCTCTTCACCTTCAGCATGAGTTCCTCCCCTCACAAGGCCAGCCTTTCTCCATTATGCCCACTCAGATATCCTGTCTCCTTGAATATCTACAGATCCACAGGTTACCTTCAGAAATACTACATTGGGTCTTTTAAGCATGTAACATTATTCTTTTATTTCAAATATCTAGATACAACCTAGAATTTGAAGGAATGGGATGGGAGCTGTGGCTCACATCTGTAATCCCAATGCTTTGGGAGGCCGAGGCAGGAGGATTGCTTGAGCTCAGGAGTTCGAGAGCAGCCTGGGGAACACAGGGAGACCTGGTCACTACGAAAAATTTTAAAAATTAACTGTGCCATGGTGGCATGTGCCTGTAATCCCAGCTACTTGGGAGGCTGAGGCAGAAGGATCGCTTGAGCCCAGGCTTTCGAGGCCACTGTGAGCTGTGATCGTCCCACCGCACTCTATCCTGAGACAGAGTGAGATCTCCGACTCAAAAAACTAAAATTAAAAAGAAAAAAAGAATTTTTTAGGAATGTGTAAAAGCCAAAGCTCTGATCTGTGCTTGAGGTTCAAGTGGGTCCTCATGCTGTAAGTTCATGTGTTAATTCAGTACCTGTGGCTGATCATCTACTATGTGTTAGGCACTGTGCTAGAGTCTGGAGACATATTGGCAAACAGGGCTGACAAGGTCTTTTCC
The DNA here is from genome assembly GCA_963574415.1 of Tarsius wallacei. Lineage (NCBI taxonomy): Eukaryota > Metazoa > Chordata > Mammalia > Primates > Tarsiidae > Tarsius > Tarsius wallacei. The sequence goes on along the minus strand of CAUYQG010036067.1, from coordinate 23,761 downwards.
CCTCCAGAGCTTACTGTCTAGCACACAAGACAGACATTGAGCAATGTAGTACATCAAGTGTTCGCAACATTTCCACTGGGCTGGAAGCTTGTACTGCAAAGATCATGTGGTTTTGCCAATCCTTGTTCTTTCAATACTTAGCACAGTATTAGGCACACAATAGACACCCAATCAATGCTGACATGAAGGGAGAGAGGAATGGAGGATGAGCAGGAGGCGTTAGAAGCATGCAGTAGGAGGACCTGCAGACACAGTGTAGTCACTAAATAGTTATTAATTTGATTGTATTTGGGGAGACATTAATCTCCTTTTCAGTCCACAGAGAGTGATGCCCTCTGATAATCCCTAGTACAAATTCTTCAAGATTTTCTAGAATAAGCTATCTTTGGTCTATCATTCTCTGAACCCCTGTCACATTCAGGAAAGAAAAGGTTTTTCTAAATTGAAGAGGTAGATACTCAAATCTTCTAAATTCTTCCTTTTTCAGTATTAATTTTCTTGCTTTTTTTCCTACTTGATTGTTGATTCATAAACTGGTCCTTATATCTGGCATAGTTGGCGAAGAGATTTTTTTAAAACAATATATACAGCTTCTAAGAGACAGCCCTCTGCTTTTGGGGAGCCCATTCTGTTCCACAGAAAGACAGTATGCAAGTCCATCTTTGGCTGGAGTCCATGCTTGCACTAAGGGCCCCATTTTCTCCTTCCCAAAGCAGCATTTTAATTTGGATGCGTTAGTACTTAGGCATAAAATCTATTTCCCCAGTCTTGAATTTAAGCCAGTTTATTAATTGTTTCCCCCTGTTTTTGCATGGGGACCATCTGCTCTGCTAAGTTTTGAAAACAGCTCTCAATATAGGTGGTGAATGGGCTAACAATTTGGTACATTTTAAGTACTTGTTATAAATAATGCTTTTTGCCCTAGCTGGTGCTACACTGTGGTATTCAATTTTGGAGAGAATGTCATTAGGAGTGTATTCAGCTGCAGTTAATAGGTTATCTGGTAACAGGTGGCTTTAGACAGAAGTTTACTTTTCTTGTACAACAAGAAATCCAGATAGATGATGCAACACCTTACCTATGTTGTTAAAGACACACACTGGTTCTGTGTTCTGTCTTCCTTTATCATCAAAAGATGGCTGCCTTGGTCTCAAGTACCAAAACCTCACCAGCAATGTTTCAAGCAGGAAGGCAGGGGGAAGGGTCAGGAGCTTTCTTCTCATGCCCATTTCTCTATCATCAGGAAAGAGAAATCCTCCCTAAAACTCTTGCAGACTTTCCCAGATTTCTTATTATCTGGAACTGGATTCTGCCCCACACCCCCTCTAGCCCTCATAGGCACAGGGAAATGGATCACCAGATTGGCTTAAACCAGGGGTCAGCAAATTGTGGTAGGTAGGTCTAATCCCGTCTGCCACCTGTTTTTGTACACCTACAACCTAAGAAGGATGTTTACATTTTTAAATGGTGAAAAAATATCAAAAGAAGAGTATTTAATGACACATGAAAAATATTGAAATTCAAATGTTAGTGTCCATAAACAAAATTTTTTTGGAATCCAACTATGCTTATTATGATTTTGTTTTACACATCGTCTTTGTCTGCTTTCACTCTACAACAGCAGAGTGGAGTAATTGGGGCAGAGACTACAGACCACAAAGTCTAAAAGATTTACTATTGGTCCCTTTGAGAAAAAAACTCGCTGACTTCTAACTTAGACCTACTTTGATTCATCACCTGGATCTAGATACATTGCCATTTATACAAAATTGGAGTTTTATTTAGAAGAAAGAAGGGCGGGGGATGGCTGTTTGAATAAAGAACTAGCAGTTTCTATCACAGTAAGAAATAGGATACTAAACATCTTATATATCTTGTTTAAATTTTTTTGTATATGAATTCCATAATTTTGATTTAAGTAAAGTCAAAATAAAATACAGATTAAATATATTTATGCATAGTAAAAACATAGCTTAGTATAACACATTTATGTACACAAGGGATTCTTTTGTAAAATGTACTTACCAACTTTTTTGGAAAATATAATACATTGGGATAAGAAAAAATTTTAAATATAAAAAGACATAATGCAAGTGATCTACCATTCATTAGGCCCAGTCTCCCAATTTTTCTCCCTAGATATAACCACCAAATATCTTTCCAGAGATATTCTGTACATATTCAAGCACATATCCTCACTATATTGGTTATTTATTGCTCTGTAACAAATTACTCCAACATCTAGTATCTTAAAACAACAAACATTTATTAATCATAGTTTCTCCAAGCTTCTTAGCTGAGAAGTTCTAGTTCTTGAGGTTGCGGTGAAGGTGCTGCCTAGGGCTGCGGGCTCATCTGAAGGATTGATTGGGGTGAGGGATGTTGTCTCACCTGAAGGATTGGTTGAGGCCGAGGGATTCACTTTCTAGATGTCTGACTCACATGCTTTTTGGCAGGAGGTTCTGTTTCTTAACACTTGGAACTCTTCCCAGGGCTGCTTTAGTGTCTTTACACCATGGTATCTGGCTTTTCCCAGAGCAGGGGTCCAAGAGACACAAGGAAGAAGCCATCATGCTTAGTCTTAGAAGTCACAGATTGTCACTTCTGCCTAGTTTTATTCATTAGAAACAAGACACTAAGTCCAGTTGTTCAGGAGAGTGGAATTAGGCTCCTCTGTTTAAAAGAAAAGTCAAATAATTTCATGGGCACATTTTAAAAACAACACATCTGCCTTTTTCTTTTCTCCGCTGGAAATACATTGGTTTACATCTTGCTTTCTTCCCTTAACAACGTATCTTAGAAATCATACCCTATTGATGTCTGTAGCTCTCTCACATTCTTGTCAACAATTTCGTAGTATTAGTCCTGGATATCCTCTAAAATCAGTCCTTCCTGGGTAGATGTTTAGACAGCTTCCTGGTTTTGCTATATTAAGCAATTGTGTAGTGATATCTTTCTATAGACATATAATAATACATGGGAGATAAATTCATAGAAATGACATTGCTAGAGTAAAGGGTATGCATTTTTAAGGTTTTGATAACCTTTACCAAATTTCTTCTTCAAAGAGGTAATATCAAGTATGCTGCTCCTCTGACACTGTGTCAGTGCCATGCTCATTTCCCCACACTTTTCTGCTCAGGTATTATCAAACTTTTTGAATCTGAGAGGTGAAAATGATGTCTACTACCATTTAATTTGCATTTCTTTTATTATGGGTGAGGTCGAGTATTCTTTTATATATTAAAAAACTATTGGTATCTGTTTTTCTGTGAGCTGGCTGCTTGTGTCCTTTGCATTTTATAAATGGGCATTGGGCTTATTCTTCCTGTTCTTTATAGTAAAGATATCAGACCTTTGTCATTTGTGTTGCATATATTTTTATGGGAACATGTTAGCTGTTTGCACTGGAGAAACGTATCCTCTTGATCTTAGCAATTTCTTGTAATTGAGGCATGAGAAAACAAAATGTGGAGAGTGATGGCACTCTTAGCATCTCCAGCTTTATTTACAGTAAGTCCATTACATATGAACCTTCAAGTTGTGAACTTTCAAAGAGGCAAATAAGCATTCACATGTCCAATCACATAAGTTAGTTCATGTGTCTAGTATACATTGTCAAGTGCATGAATCCTCTATAAGTGTACTTTACTGTACAGTACTGTATAGAATACAGTAGTATAGTATCTTTAGTTCAAGCCCAGGGTGTCTAGAAGCAAGCATAAAAACAGCGGTAATGTGGCTGGTACATACTAACATGTGTTAGTTGTATACCTAGGCTAAATTTGTTGGACTTACAAACAAATTGGACTTATGAACACATTCTTGGAACAGAACTTTTCTGCATGTAGGGGATTTATTGTATTGGAATCTGCAAATGCTGTTTTACTTTATATTCTATAACTCCTTAAATCTTGAGGGATCAAGATGTTTCTAGCCTGCCCTTCTTCCTTTGTTTTTAATGAGCAGGTATATTTTATCAAGCACATGCCCTTTCAGAATTAAACTCCATGTTACATGGTAAGATTTCCTGTTCAAAACAAAGTTTAAACTGCATGCATAGCAGGATCATTTCACACTCACATTACCCCATCTGAATATGTAGGTATATCACTCTGATCTTGGTATGCCATCTACTCAAATGAATTTGATTCCCACAAATCAAAACCATCGTGAGACTATCATCTGTGGTGCAGTGATATAAAAATATTTTCTCTGAGGTTGTGTCCCTAGCCGGATGTTCCATTTATGCTCCTATCTGTTACAATAATTGACCAAAGTTTATAGGAAATTATGACAAATCCTATTTGCAGAGGTCCAGTAAATTGTGGAAGATAATGAAACCTACCCAAAGCTTATATTGAATGAATGGGAGGGAGGCCTGAAATAGTCACGTGTTGAGGATCATTTGGAAAAATAATTTTGAAGTTTCCAAGGGGGTAGTGCTTTGGAAAACACAGACTGTGTTGATATACACTTATCCATCTTAAGGGGTTAAGTCTAATCTTATATGTATGTATAAGAAATAATCAAGTTAAAAATATTTTCTAATTCCAGATTTTTACTAGGTTTGTGGACTCTATCCCCAACTCTTTGTTTCTCTTCCCTTAACACTATATGGTCGTTCACATTAAAGTTGAATCTATTGATGTGGAGAAGCTGCTTTTCAGTCTTCCACTCTACCAAGTGGTATTTTGGGTCCAACTGTATATTTTAACACAAATATTTATTGATTACCAGCCAGGTATCAGACACTGTGTTTGGGACTGAGAGTCTAACAGTGATTAGGACAAACACAGCCTCTGCTTTTCTGGAGCCTTTAGCCTAGAAAATGATCCACAAAGATAATTGCCATGCAGTGTGAGGAAGGGGGTCACAGAGGACTGATGAGCAGGCTGGCCAGTGACAACTGTCAAGGGGACATTTAGGCTCTACTTCTTTGCCCATGAGGCTAGCCACCTGCTGCATTCCCTTCTGTTTGGAAGATGAATCGATTTATCCATCCATCTGCATGATGAGTGGATACTCTGTCAGGTGGAAAGATTTGGGTGATCAGCTTTTAATTACATGCTTTGTAGAATGTAGATTATATATCTTTTAACATCTTTTCATCTAATCTAGCAATGTCTAAGGAGTCAGGTTGTATTTACAGACATTGACCTTGTCTGAGTATAGTAACTGAACAACTGTTAAAGTATTGTGGCATGTGAAAAATCATTTTCCCACTTCTGTTTCTATAGCAGGAGGCTATAGTAAGGGATATAGTTGAAGACCAAACGGAAGAGAGGAAGACAATTGTCATGATAGTACATAGTGATCCTTCTGTCCCATGTGGCATTGGACCATGATCTTTGTCATTCCATATCCCCTTTCTACAGTCATTTCGCGATCATCTGAAAGAAGCTACATTTATTATAACATTACAAAGGAGAGGCAACACAGTGATGATAAAGTAGCTATTAGTCCTGGGATGCCCATTTTGCTTCCCAGTGTGCAAGTTCAAGCTGTCCTGGAGAAGCAAGGCAGTAGGGTTCTGCCTTCTGGGGAGTGACACTCTCTGCTGGAGATGGTGGCCAGCTGCTGCGAGAGGAGAAAACCCAGACCCATTCTGCTAAAGGATCTGTGCTTGTATTTTCCTAAACTTTGGGGGCTTAGGATACGCAGGCCAGGAGAAAGAACCTCATTATGTACCCCCAGCAGGCCCCATGTTGGGGGCCCCAGCCCTGTGCTAGCTACAGAGGAGTCAGAGCAGGGAGGTCACTGTTCTTTTCCCAGGGTGGGGGCACACAAAGATGTTTTGATGGGGCCCTCAAGACAGTGGCCACACGGTGTGTCTAAGATGCTGGGAAAATCACAGCTGTCGTGTGCTTTGAAGGCTGCACAGAATAAAGGGGCTATTGGTTGAGAGAGTCAAGGATACCCTTTCTCCCTAAATGAGAAAAATTAACACCTTTTTGGTGCCTTTGGTGTCAGGGTCTTGGAGGTGAGTTCAAATAACCCTGGAAAGACTTAATCTTTCCCTTAGCTTTGTTCCCTTTGTTTTAACTCCAAGTTGGATGACTTCGACTCTATTCCCATAAATGGTCAGACTGGAGGAAGTTTGGATTGCACTCAAAGGCTTCTTTGTATCATTTAACTCTCCTAACAGAGAATTAAATGCTGAAGAAAACTCAGAGGTATTAACACATCAGATATAGAGAGGGGCATTTTTGTTAAATAGCATTTAAACCAACATATTATGGTTTTTTGAATCATAAATAGCAGCAATAAAAGAAGATTTCTCTGCCATTCTCCAGATATTGAGGTTAGCTAAAGGAAGTACAGCATTTACATAGCTCTGCCCTTGGCTGGGTAGAAAACAATAACTCCATTGCTTTTAGACACTACTACTGTTTTCTTAAACCAGTTCAAGTTAGTAAAGAACTAATCGTATTAGTTCTTAACCATGTTCATAAATGCTTTGAGCATTTCAGCATACTTTGGAATCATATAGTATGATGGATTAAAGATGACTGCCGAATCTTTGACACTCCTATTGAGAAGTGGGATCTGATTCTCCTCCCTCTGAATCTGGTCTGTCCTTTGTGACTACTTGGTAACCAGTAGAATATAGTGAGAGTGATGCCTGGTGATTTTTTTTTTTAATCACCAAACACCGTGCAGCTTTTGTCTTGTTCACTGACCATACTGAGGTTACCATGCTGGAGGGGCTACCTGTAGGTGCTCCATTTGATAAGCCTTATGTGAGTCCAGCCTTATAGTCATCTCTACAAGACACCAGATATGTGTGTGAAGCTGTCTTGGCTCCCTCAGACCAGCCCATCTACCAGCTGAATGCCACTGAGTGGCCTTAGTCAATGCCACATGGACCAGAAAGATCACTCAGGCAAACCTTGCTCACATTTCTGACTCACAAAATCATGAGAGGTAGTAAAACAGATACTTTAGGTTGATAAATTTGGGGTATTTGTTACATGGCAATTGGTGATTGGGATTTCGCGTGGCCTGTGTCTTTTCTGACCTGGTGACCTCTGAGTGGGTGAAAAGATGGCCAGGTGGGAGCCATGGAGTGGTTGAAGGTAGTTTCAAGGGGACATGGTCCAGAGGAAGGAAGCAGGCTTCGTGTAGCCAGTTCTTCCTGCATTTTTTTCCCTTTTGAGTCACTATAGGGGCTGGAATACTCTGTCATTCAAGAGTGTAAACCACCGGGGTATATAAAAACAGGCTGCATTATTAAGCAGGCTTTCTAGAACAAGATGTTCCTTTGTTGTAATAATTCCTTGTGAGAATTTCACAAGGAAATAGGCTTTTCATCTCCATGTAAAAGCTTCAGTTGGTATCAAGCCATATTATTAAATATGGATTAAAAATAGCCCTGGAGTTTTAAAAGCATAATTCATATATGAGAATAAATGACAAATGCCATTTTGTTTGTTCATGGGCTTCTTATGACTTGATTCCTCCTGCTGTGACAATAAACACTACCATAACTAAGCCTTTTGCCAGAATTTAAAGCTAATAGCATTGTGGCTCGATAATTAAGCCATGTGGGTCAGGGGTGGTTACACACTTAATCCACTGAATAATAAATTGATTGTTATAACAGTTGAAAAGAATAAATACTATACATATTTGGGACTATGCTTAGGATTAGCAGGCTTTTTGAAAAGTTCAGATTTATGCTTTAAAATTTTAAGATCTAAAGTATATTTCTTAGGATCTAAATGTAATGATGAGTGAAAATATTTCCCAGTTCTACAGAAGCATGTTTCAAAGCAGAGCATCACTCTCTTTGTGCCCTGGAGTGAGGGATCGGATGACACTTTTACCGCTAATATGCAGACACTAAGCACTGGTGTGCCCTCTCCACTCCACTGGGGGTAGATGGCCTATGGCGTTGGCTGAGCATGCAAACAAAGTCGATCTGGAAAGTGATACTCACTATGTGGACTTTTATTTATCTAAGGAGAAAAACGACTCCATTGTTCTTTTCTGAAATAGGTCTTGCTGCACTTAACGCTACATTTTTTTCCTTTATAGACTTATAGGAAGCATGATGCATACTATTTGTGTTGTAGGGGCAGCAACCATAAGAGCAATGAACATTACCAACAACGGTGTGGGAACGGAGGGCGCAGCAATCTTCCCTTCATTCCTCATCAGAGGACCCATCCATCGCTTTGATTCTTATTCTGCAAGGAACCTCATTTCTGCCGCTGGGTTTTGTTGGTTGTTGCTATCCTCACTGGCTATTTTGTCACTCCACTAGAGGGCAGGCAGGGAAGACAAGGGACAGAAAACAATGAGCCAGTGGGGAGGGTTCCTGTCCGGTCAATGCTCCCCTTACCTTGCAGAAAGGCTAAGAAACAGCGATGCCTTACCGATGGTCTGCACTGACATCCCATGTTTCCTGCTTGCTCTGCCCCTCCCCCTCTTTATGCCAGGCTGGCCTGGTCCCCACCCCACCCCAGATGGCTCCATTCTGCACCTCGCCAAGAGGTGGGGGAACAACAGCAGCGAAAATTCCTAGTTTGTTGGCACAGATTGTAGAGGAAGAAAGGAGAAGGTAACACTGAGCTGAGAAAGGCTTGGGCAGAGGGTATGGGGAAAAAGATGAGTGGACCTCAGTAGCGGGTTTCATAACTGAAGCAATCAGACTGACTTCCCGTCCTCTCTCAGGGAGACTTGAAAATAGGAATTCCGTAATTTGAGCTGCAATGTCAGAATCTCCCCAATGAAAGAAGCCTTCCGGTATTCCATGACCCCTATGGAGGCGTCCTTGCCCCTTATAGAACCTGTGAAATAGACTAGGCATGGTGGCTTGTATCTAGATCAGCCTGGGCAAGAAGAAGAATATTGTGAAATTAATTAAGAATTTAATACACATTAGTATTCTGTCACGCTGCAATTGGTTTTATCTCATGATATTTCTGTTACTCTCTTAAGTGGTTTATATATTCTTCAGAACACTTTGTGTTGCATAGGACACTTCCTCCCCAATTTTGTGGTCGATGGAACATTTCTATAAAAAAAGTTATTCCTTTGGGCCAAAGAAAATTAGCCTCTGTTATATCATTGTTTGTGTGGAAAAAAATCAGTCAATATATAAGTTCTGCTAAGATCATCTTTCCCAGGAATGTAGGCCGCTTATTAAGAATTTTCTTCCTCTGAGGGATATCAGTGGGTGATGTTGTAGGACCAGAATTTTTTGTTTTCATCCGCAGTCCAGACGTTCAGGACTATTAGCCTTTTATTATTCTGGTAAATTTGGTTTGGTAAATGAGCTTTTCAGGCTTGCAGAGTTATTAATTGCCTGTTGCCTGCATCAATGACATCTGAATAAAAATGGAAAGAGTTAAAAATCCCCTGAAATTACTCAACTTGTTCACAGGGAACAATTTATGAAGTTGAGTTTTTGGTTCTACATTTCTCCAGCACTCTCCACTGTAGGTGGGATTTCGGAATGTTCTCAACACAACATGTGCCCATAGCTAGGTCAGGAGTAGAGTAAAGCATGTGGAACTCCAAGAAGCTGACTCTCATCTGGGTGGCCCTCTCCTCTGCTCCGTCACTGTCACTTCTACCTTGATGTGTTGACATTTCAAAGACTCTGAGTACTTCTGTTCACAGGAGTGCTAATTGTCAATGTGTTTCGGGGATCATTGATCAGCTGATTGACTAGTATCTTCACTCATTGATTCAGCAAGATTACTCAGTATTCCATATTCCATGGAAAATATTTTCCTGTTTTTATATTATTGTGTGTTTCAGAATGAGATTTTGTGTTTCCTGATTGGGGCACCCAATGTTTTGTGTTGTTTTTACTCTTCTGTCATATTTTCTCAAGTAGACCCTTTGGCTATTGAACAGACTCACAGATGAGACTGTGCAAAACCAGGCCCACATCCGCTTCCTCTTCACATGGTGTGTGTTGATAGTATCTGTGACCAGGGTCTCACAATTAAGTGTATGTATGGACAGAGATAGGGACCAGGGAACCAGGACATGACTAGTTTAGATGATGCCCAAAGTGGGCATGTAGCCCACTGTAGAGTCAAAAGTACCCAAGACCCAGCAAGCCCTCCCCTTGTCCTTTAAATCCCCTGAACTCTCTTATTTTCTTATTCATGTGGACGCCTTTATTTCAATGGCAAATTAATGAGAGTTGTCCCAGAGGCAGGAAAATAAGTCATTTGCTTTTATTCTAATAGGGTCTTTTTTTTTTTTTCTTTTAAAAAATGTATCTTTTTTTTTTTGAGACAAGGTCTCACTCTGTCACCCAGGATGGAGTGCAGTGGTGCAATCATAGCTTCCTGCAGCCTTGAACTCCTAGACTCAAGCGATCCTCCTGCCTCAGCCTCCTGAGTAACAGGGGCTACAGATGCCACTATACCTGACTAATTTATTGTATTTTATTTTTTGTAGAGACAGGGTCTCACTTTGTTGCCCAGGCTTTCCTCAAACTCTTGGCCTCAAGTGATTCTCCCCCTTAGGCCTCTCAAAGTGCTGGTATTACAGGTGTGAGTACTTGGTCAGTACCTTTCTCTTTAATGGCTCAGGGCACTTTTCTGAAGTTGCCTTCAGCTTGGGGTGGGAGGAGTAAGGCAGACCAGCCCTCTAGCAGTTCAGAGGGAGAGCAAAGGACTCATTCTTGTATGCCTCCCTCACCTGAGGAAATCTCTACCTGCACTTGCATCTCTGAAGCCTACATTCCCCTCGTTTCTTCTACAAGGACTGCAGTTCCAGGTACAGGAGAGGGTAGAGCAGAGAGAAGGGTGTGGACTTTTGACTTCTTTGGTTTTCCACACCTCCAGTGATCATGGTCTATACCTCTATGGTCATTGTCCACGCCTCCATGGTCAAGGTCCACACCTCCAGTGGTCAGGGTCAGACCCACTCTTAGAAAGAGGTTGTTAATGCTCATCACAACTCAGGAGGTCAACCCCAGAGAAGCCCAAGTGCATTGGTGTTAGCAGGAATTTTAATAAAGAATCATGCTCTTCCCTTGGGATTTGGTAAAACCAGATATGGCTTCCAAGGTCTTTATGTTTTGAAGCATATTCCTTGCATCATGCTATCCAGTCTGAGTATTATGTTTTATTACTATTTCTTGCTAATTCTTAGTTCTAGTGTGTATTCTTATATGGAAGGTACTTTAACAAGTGTCTCATTTGGTGGGTGAAGGGGTTTGAAGCTCTTTTTTTTTCCCCCTGAGAACCATCTGGGGCTAGGATGATCTTGGTGTCCCTCAGTATTGCTTGGCACAACTCTAGGGGCAATAAAACCCCCAGTGCAGACAGGACTATGAATGTGCCCTGTGATGTTGTACAACATGGCAGTCTGGTACCTTCTCTGGAGACGACTACTGGAGATTTTTAAAAAATTCATTTTCTTATGTTTGGCAAAAGCTTTCAGACTACTCCATGCTTTTGTTAGCTCTCTGACATTTCCTTGAATGCTTTATCATTGTTGATTTACGTCGACAGAGCATGAAATTATCCTCCTGGCTCCACATCATGTCATCCGAACTAACTCCTCTGTTTCCTTTCATGAGCTATCGGAATTCTGGCTCTCCAGTCTTGAGGTGAGACACATTTCTACTCCTTTATTCTTGGAAAAGATGGTTCCATTATTTTCTGAGCCTATGTCCTATAGATGGGTCACAAGAGCTGCAGGAATGTCCAGACCCTTGTGTATTCTCAAACAAAGGACAGACCTCCTGGGTGTGAGGATGGGGTGAGTGGAAGGGTCCTTCTCTAGTCTAACTCACAGCTCAGAGTGGGTGAAGGCACCACACCCACCTGGATCTCCAGGTGTGCAGGATCAGCCTCTGCAGTTGAGTGGTATCTCCCCAAATCACAGCCAGATTATCATCACATTCCCTTCCTGAAATAGGGAGCATATGTCTTTTCCTATGTAATGACCTGTAGGCACCCTATTGTAACATATTAGCAAGTTATCTTATGTAGAAAATCATATTTTTCACCTCCTCTTTGAATTTCAGTTTTCTGAGCCTTACTTTGTTTTGCCCCTTAATAACACAAAGCTGAAATATGCAATTCCTTCAGTCACGGGACTTGCCTAGATTGGACTTAGGGTGACAAAAAGTTATTTAAAAATCCTTGTTTGGTGTCAGTGTGTCTGCCTGCATGTAGCAGATGAAGTGACTTATCATCCTGACACTGACTGCAACCACTGTATGATTGTGTCCACTGTATGATTTGCAACTAATTAGGGACACTTGTTTACTGGTCCCTGTGCATACCTGTCCCCTTTGAAAACAGGAGCCTTTGAATGTTTTACCCCTCGACTGGTTTGTGGACAATTACATGAAGCTGATCTTAGGCTGGGTGAGGGTTAGAGAATCCTGAAAGCATAGTTCTCCCTCCTGCTTTCTTTCCCAGGGGTAAGGGTTGGGAGGGAGTTACAATATTGCCCCCCCCACCCCAAAAGCATGTGACACAGAAAAGACTTCCTTGTAATAAAGCCAGGGTGTTAGCCTTGGCCAGCTGGTTTGGTGTTGCCCCTCTTTGGCCTTGGGACATAGGCCTTCCCTTTGCGTGGGCCAACCCAGGCCATAGAATAGTTACAGGCACTAACAGTGGGCCATGGGGGAAGGCAAAGCTTCCAGATAATTCCATACTGTGTAAAGTATCTTAAAAGCTCTTCTTTTAAATTGCTAATATCTACAGGGTGCTATAGTATGTCTTTGCTCACTGACCAAGAACTTTCAAGTTTAGCAAATTAATTTTCCATAACCTAGGAACCCTAGAACATGTAAGGATTCAGAACCTACAAGGAAATGCAAAAAATGAATAGAGCTGTTAAAATTGGAGGAGTCACCCCTCTGAACATAGTTCAGTGATTTACCTAAACTCCACTTTTAAGAAAAAAAAATTCTGACTCTGATTTTACTGCTTTAGAAGCTTAAAACCAACTTTCCCTATTTTATGCATAATATGATTTTATGCACTCCTGGTTGATTCTTTTGTCTGCTTTCACCACTGCAAAATGTCAGGATGATTTGAGTCTAAACTTGTGAAACTTGAGGTTTGGCTTAGTAATACAGACTTATCTTTAAATCTCCGTGTCAGGAGAAAAGGAGGGCGTGTCAGGGAAAATTAGCAGGTTGATATGGCTTAGGTTTCTCATACAAGAAGAGATAGGCAAAGTTTACGAAATTTGCTAAAGAAACCATCCCACAGTACCATTGATCTGGCATATAGTCCCGTCGTGCGTTACGTAACTGTTTTTCTCCCTTTACAAGCCATTTTGTGTGGGCTTAGAGCTGTTCATTTCTTTGCCATTTTTAAAGTTCTTCCATTAAACAAGACAACTGTAGGAGGAACTGATTACCTAATTAACCAGAGGTGGTTCTTATTCTATTTATCCTTTAAAATGAAGCAAAAGTTTTCAACGAACATGTCATCCATGAGATCTATAATAACTTCAGTTTAGCAATCTCAATCTTCTTTGTATCCTAGGTTGATATTTTTCAGGATTCCAGGTGATTTAATTTTAGCTTTTGAAGCTAGGATATGTCATAGCTAAGTGACCAGCTGTAGTAATTAATACAACTTCTCAAAAATGGCCTCAAACCTCTTGGAAAGAGATCTGACAAGCACATCTTTACAAAATGAAATTTATTAAGATGGGACAAGAGCGTTCATCTAGCTTTGCCACTTTTCAAACACCTGCGGGAAGGTGTCACCTGTAAGAAGAGTTATAAAAAGGGACACCTTAATTTTGTGTATGAGGAAATGGACAGATAATGTCAACTTTTAGGGAGGTTAGAGGTCACTGGAGCTGGTGCCCTCTTTCAGATGGGCCCTGGGGAAGACTACCACATACCTTGAGAAACTGGTTTTTTTCTAGATAATCCTCTGCTACTCAGGCTTTCATGGAAAGTTGATGGGAGCATTTTTATCTTACAAATTTTACCACATAGGTGAACACCTGACTTCCATCTGAGAAGTTAACTGCAAAGCCTCTTATTTCTGCCATCTTAAAAGGAAGCATTCTAAAATCTGCATTGGCCCCAAACCCTATCTCATAATCATTCCCTTAAGAACCCTGATGATCAATAAGGGTACCTGATCAAACCAGGTGAAGTGGGGAGCAAAGTGAGGCCCAAACTTTACCTGTACAATGACCATTTGTATACCTGACCCTGAGTTGTACCTCACATCTTTAAAATAAAAATAAATAAATTGATTAAAAAACCCAGATGCCCTGCATTCCTAATGAACATGCGACAGAATTGTTAAATTTCAAAGAAAATGTCAACTCCAGGTCAATCAATGATTTTTAAATGTTCCTTTCATGGAATGCTGATTCTACATACCATGGCCGAGTGCACACATGTGATCACTAAGAGGTTCACTGGCACAGAGTGGACCAGATGTGAGCAGGACTCCAAATGCTCATTTAGGAATCAAGCTCTCCAGACACCATGAAATGCGCTAACAGAGTGTGTAGGACTGTGACAGCATCTGACCCAATCGTCCTGCATGAGTACATGAGTCTCTTTATAAGATCCCTGCCATCTAATCACTTGGATGCATGTCACAGTGAGGCCAGTCACCCGGTTGCTCTGATGGAGAGCTCACTCCATTCCAGGAGAGGCCACCATCCCCTTTTTGAATAGCAGCTATGACTGTTTCATGTTTAGTTGTAACTGTCAGAGTAAACAAATCAGGGATTGGTTAAAAAAAAAACATAAATAAAAAAAAAGAACCCTGATGAATTACTTCGGCTTTTCTGCTTACTGGCTAGTTTCAGTGCAAACAAAAAGTACCATGCGATTCCCACCTCCCAGCTGCAGCAAACTTTCATATGTTGGTCATTGAAACCAACCTGAACGTGTTTGGGGCACTGGACTTTCATAGCTCTGGGCTTTTGACCTCCTTAAAACTTACCAACATTACAAGGAAAAATGAAGAGAAAGCAGGTGCCGTCCCCTCACCCCCCCAAGGGAGTTATGCGTTTCTCAATAACTTGGCAAAAGAGCTAGGGAATTCTGCACCAATTGAGAAAGCTGAATTTGCACACTTCTAGAGATAATTTGAAGTAATTTTTATGGTCTGCTCCACCTAGTACGGGTGACCCTACTTTCCCACCGCTGTGTTTCCTCCCTGCCCCTCACCCCCAGTTCTTCAATAAGAGTCGGGAAGTACTTTATAAATCTTAATTAGATGAGACAACAAGGGTACCTGAATAATGAGCATTCGTATACCTAACCCTGAATTGTACCCCACATCTTTAAAATTAAAAAAAAAAAGAGAAAAAATAAAAAAGTGGTAATCAGGCAGAAAAAGAAGACACGTAAATGGCCAAAGTAAATTAATAGGTGCTCAATATCACTCGTCATCAGAGAACTGCAAATTAAAACCACAGTGAGATAGTACCTCAAGTCTGTTCAGACGGTAATTATAAAAAAGATGAAAGTTAACAAGTGTTTCAAGGACGTGCAGAAAAGGGACCAAAAAAATTTATAAATCTTAAATTGTTATTTTCCTAACATAAGCAAAGTACAGTATGCCCAATCCAACTGCTGATCTCAAATTAAGATGCATTTTTAAAAGAGCGCTGTTCAGGTTGCACGTGTGTGTGGGTCTGGGTGTTTTTGGTGCTTAGACAGAAAGATGTCCTCTTTAGGTACTTTTTTCCATGGAGTCTAGGAGGGCTACCAGGGTTAGAAAGAATAACTTGTTCAGGTTTTTCCAGGTTTTAGAACGAAAATTCCTTTGTAGCAAGAAATTCCCGACTCTCAGGGAAATCTGCACAGTTTAGTCCCCTACAAGGGCTAAAAGCTAACTTGTAACATTTTCCACCAAAGCCTACTTAGGGACAGATCAGTCTGAGAGTGCGTCTCAAGACCACTAGGGGGCACCAACAGCCTCTTGAAGTTGTTTCCATAGTTTGGTGTTTCAGGGCGGGTTCCAAAAACCACAGTAAGGAACCAAGATTAAGAAGAGTAAAATATCGCGGGTGCACCCCTCATCCTCTAGAGATGATGACTGTGCCTTGTTAGATTTTTAGCCAGAGAGACCCTCAAATCTATCTTGCCAAGTTAGAAAATTGTGGGGAAAATGGATGTATGACTCCACCTAGAAAGTTCCATCTGGGGCTTGTCTACTAGAGGCTGTGGCCTCACCGGTGATGTGGAGGAACGAATAGGCCTCCCCACAGTTCAGGTCAAAACAGTTATTGTTGTTCACAGGTCCACATACAGGGGTGTGGTCTTGGCTTGGTTGTTAGTGGGTTCAATTCAAGGATTCTTATTTATCCTCCTTGGTGTCTGTGGGCATCACACAAATCCCTAGAAAATGAGTGAAGTGGCTCCATGCAGGATGTTTCTAGGAATAGGCTAAGTACTGCCTGCTTTAGGGTCTGTCCCCCTGTGTGACTGACCTACTGAACTGTCTTGTGGAGAGGTCTAGGATGTCCATATGGGAACCCCGCTGTCTTAGTTTTCTATTGCTTCCATAATAAATTACCACAAACTAGATGGCTTAAAGCAATACAAATTTAGTCCGGTCTCACCAGACTAAAATGAAGGCACCAACAGAGCTGTATCTCCTTGCCTTTTTCAGCTTTCACAGATCACCCACATGTCTTGGCTCATGGCCCCTTCCTTCATCTTCAATCCAGCCACATTTCCTCACAGACCCTTCTTCCTTAGTGAAATCTTGCCTGACCACAGCTGGGAAAAGTTCTCACTTTTAAGGACTTATGTGATGAGATTGGGTTCACCTGATGATCAAGGATACTCTTCCCAACTCAAAATCCATAACCCTCCTATCATTTGCAAAGTCCTTTTTGCCATGTAAGGTGATGTATTCACAGATGCTGTGAATTAGGGTGTGGACATTTTGAGGGACTATCTTTCTGCGTAATGCACCAGTAGATACTCTTAGAGCTTGTTCTCGCCCATTCTCCCATTGTTATTCCCAGGCCATGGCCACAGAGAGTTGTGGTCAAGGGTAGACCTATTTGGAAAGTTTGGTGATTATTTTCCTGGCTGCTTCTGGGATTGCCTTTCTGATTCTATCCGATGCCTTCGTGGACTTTGATATGAGAAGAGTAAGTCTGAAAAGTCTTTAATCAACATTAGGAAGTGGCCTTATTCACTTTCTTACTTTCTCACTTATTCACTTTCTTACTCACTTTCTGATGCTTGCTGGGTGCTTTTCCTGAAAGCTATTCCTGAAAGCTACTCATGGGCAAGGCAGGAGCTGGTTTTACCTGCCTTAAAAATCTCCAGACCCAAGCTCTTTTGGCCAAATGACATGAAACATATTACATGGGGCCATGATGGCTGGGCTAGAGCAGATTCAATGAGATTTTCCAAGGATGCTGTGACCCTGCCTGCCCTGTTGGAAGAAGAGGTAGAGCCATCTATTCAGGCTCACACCTTTCTTTGTAGGACTCCTCAGTTTCCACAGGTGGATGCCAGCCCTGCCTGGTTGTCCAAGCGCATGAATGCGGAGGATAGGGTCTGTTGTTAATCAGACAGAAGGGTGATTTGCACTTTAGATGTGGGGTGGAGGATGCGTCCAATCATTCTCTTGAGTTCTGGAAAAATTTTCCTAGAGAGGGAACAAAATGTGTACACGTGACTACAGACTCCTGCCCCTGGCCACCACAAGTTGTCCACCAGGGCTGTCAAATGTCTTGTCCCCACCGCCCCCAGAACATAGGGTGTGCATTTTTTTTTTTTTTTTTTTTTGAGGTGGCATCTCACTCCGTCGCCCAGACTGGAGTGCAGTGGCCGCTCCCGGCCACCGCAGCCTTGACCTGCTGGGCTCCGGCGAACCTTCCACCTCAGCCTTCCAAGTAGCCGGAACTACAGGTGAGTGCTACCACGCCCGGCTAATTTTTTTGATTTATTGTAGAGATGAGGTTTTGCCTGCCCAGGCGGGTCTTGAACCCGTGGTCTCAGGCAGTCCACTCACGGGTGTGCGTTTTTTTTTTTTTTGTTGTTGTTGTTTTTTGAGTTGGAGTCTCACTCTGTCGCCCAGACTGGAGTGCAGTGGCCGCTCCCGGCCACCGCAGCCTTGACCTGCTGGGCTCCGGCGAACCTTCCACCTCAGCCTTCCGAGTAGCCGGAACTACAGGCATGCGCTACCGCACCCAGCTAATTTTTTGTAGAGATGAGGTCTCAGCAAGTTGCCCAGGTGGGTTTCGAACCCGCGGGCTCAGGCAATCCACTCACCTCAGCCTCCCAAAGCGCAGGACTACAGGCTGAGCCACCCAGCCTGGCTTCATATGTATTCTTTAAGGAAGTGTCCGTTCATATCTCACCCACTTTTTAATAGGGCTGTTTGTTTTTTTCCTTTTGGCACGTTTGAAGTCCTTGTCGATTCCGGATGTTAGGCCTTTGTCAGATTTACAGCTGGCAAATGTTTTTTCCCATTCTGTGGGCTATTTCCCTGCTCTCTTGATTTATTTATTTATTTTCGCTTTGCTAAAGCTTTTCGGTTTGATGAGGTCCCATGTCTATCTCACCTTTTATGGCATTTGTTTCCATACCTTGAAAATCCAAGATAACTGGAGGAAGGCATGATGGCGATGGAATGGGTGGGAGCGTGACAGTCTCTGCAAGGAAGAGTGTCCCTAATGACAGTTTGCGTGAGAGGGTGAGTGCAGCCAGGTGAGGGAAAGTCCATCTGAGGGGAGACTCGGGATCAAGCACTTGGGGTTCCCCTCTGGAGGTGGCTGCAGCCCACCACTGCCCTGAGATCAGAGCCCCTGGTGTGTAGGGTCGGCAGTTGTTCTTGGGGTCTCTTGGGAGGAGGCAGCAGAGGCCAGCTCCTCTGCAGCTCCTGGGACCTGGCCCACGCCACCACCTGTGGTTGGAACGTGAACTGGTACAGCCTCTGTGGAAAACAGTGTGGCGATTCCTAAAAGTTATGAAAACCAACTGCCCCCCTTCTTGGAATATACTTGGTGGAACTCAAATCACTCTATGAAAAAGATACCTGCACACACATATTTATTGTAGCATGATTCACAACAGCAAAAACATGGAACCAACCGTGCTGCCCATTGAAAGCGGACTGGATATAAAAAATGTGGTACAGCCAGGCTTGGTGGCTCAGCCTGTAATTTCGCGCCTTGGGAGGCTGAGGTGAGTGGATTGCCTGAGCCTGCGGGTTCGAGACGCGCCTGGGCAACTTGGCGAGACCTCATCTCTACAATAAATCAAAAAACTAGCCGGGCATGGTAGCATGCACCTGTAGTTCCAGCTACTCGGAAGGTTGAGGCGGAAGGATCACCGGAGCCCAGCAGGTTGAGGCTGCGGTGGCCGGGAGCGGCCACTGCACTCCAGTCTGGGCGAGAGTGAGACTCCAACTCACAAAAAAAAAAAAAAGTGGTACATCTACATGATGAAATATTATGCAGTCATGAAGGACAAAATTATGAACTTCACAGGCACTTGGATGAATTTAGAGTCTATAATACTCAGGGATTTATCACAGGAACAAAGAACTGAGTTGCCACATGTTCTCACTCATAGGCGGACCCTAAACAACTATCATAATACTACAAGAAGGGGGTTGGCAGTAGCAAGAAACTGCCAGTGGAAGGAGAGGGGCCCAGTTCATCAATAAGAGGACCTGATCTCAAATTGGGTGAAGTGGGGACCAAAGTGAGGCCCAAACTTTACCTGTACAGTGACCATTTGTAGACCTAACCCTAAATTGTATCCCACACCTTTAAAAAAAATTTTTTTTTAAATACAAGAGAATCTATCAAAAACCTCCTTGCACGAATAAAGGACTTTGGCAAAGTATCAGGATACCAAGTAAAAGATAGTCACATTCTTATACACCAACCACAAACAGGCAAAGACCAAATAGAAAGCACAATCCCACTCACAAAAGCCACAGAAAAATGAAAGATATTGGCATCCTCCTAACCAGAACAATAAAGACTTTTACAATAAAAACTACAAGACTGCTCAAATAAATCAAAGAAGACACAATCAAATGGAAAAATATTCCATGCTCATGGACTGGAAGAATCAACATTGTTAAGATGTCCATTCTACCAAAGGCAATCTACAGATTCAATGCAATACCTGTTAAATGACCAACATCATTCTTCTTAGGCCTGGAAACAACAATACAGAAACTCATAGGGAAACATAAACAACCACGAGTAGCCAAAACGATCCTTAGCAAAATAAACAAAGCAGGAGGTATCACATTTCAAGACTTTAAAACCTACTGTAAGGATACAATAATCAAAACAGCCTGGTATTAGTACAAGAATAGGCACATAGACCAATGGAACAGGATAGAGATTCTGGAAGTAAAACCTCAATTTCACTATCAACTCATCTTTGACAAATCCCCCTCCAACAACCCCTGGGAAAAGGAAAACCTATTCAGTAAATGGTGCTGGGAAAACTGACTGACCACCTGCAGAGACTGAAACAGATCCTATCACCATACATAAAAAATCAACTCCAAATGGATCAAAGACCTAAATGTAAAACCTCAGACTTTAACAATCCTGGAAAAAATTGTAGGAAACTCCTTTATGGACATTTGAATGGGCAACCAATTCTTGGCCGTACTCTCTTATAAGATGATTATTCATATAATTCTGTATATGCTTATATTAAGAGTTTTATCACAGACCTAAAAGTTCAAAATTCAAATATTCTCTTGAAGATGATATCTACCCGCATCTAAGGACAGAGTTCCACAAATCCTATTTTGAAAAAATAGATGGAAATTATCTCAGTACTTTTCCTTCATTGGTTTTCTCTCTTGTGACTGCATAAAGATTGGATGTACAAATGAAAGGATATAGACATAAAGTTGTTGCCTCAGAACTTTATATGTGTCAGTAGGTTTCACCAGAAATTAGACTTTAGCTTTTGTTTTTTTATTTTTTATTTTTTATTTTTTTGAGTCAGAGTCTCACTCTGTTGCCCATGCTGGAGTTCAGTGGCAGGCTCACAGCCACCACTGCCACGACCTGCTGGGCACAGGTGATCTTTCCACCTCAGTCTTCCAAGTAGCTGGAACTATAGGCATGTGTCACCATGCCCGGCTAATCTTTTTAAATTTATTTTGGAGACAAGGTCTTGCCATGTTATTCAGGCTGGTCTCGAACCCCTGAGCTCAGACAATCCTCTCTCCTCAGCCTCCAAAGTGCTGGGATTACAGGCTTGAGCCACTGTGCCCGACTAGAGTTTAATTTTAAAACTTTGAGGAAGTAGCTTAACTTTACTTTTTTTTGTCTTAAAAAAGAAGGGATTAGATGTAGTTTTTTAATACAAAAAATAACAATAATAGTCAAATGATTATACTCTAAATCATTTGTTCTGTATGTTTTTGGGCAAGTAGCTGTAGGTGTTAGCATGTTGGAGTGAAGACTTCTAATTTTCGATTGATGTAGGCAGCTACTATCTTGTTTTTTTAGCCAACCTCATGTCATTCTACAATCCTACTTGCAGTCATCAAAGTTGCAGTCTGGTTTTCTGTTTCCTTATTCTTAATTATAAATGAATTACCAGCAAATGCTAGTTATCTAAAGAAACTGTATGCCACAGAGAAAAAGGTTAAATTAAAAATTATACAATTAAGAAAAAAAGCCAACCTCTAATATTATCAGTGAGAGTTGGGGAGACATTAGACCCATAAAAACTAAGGTGCTAAGAAAAACAAAAGAATCACAGAAATTAATTTTTTTTAATTATTAAAAATTGATATCAGAACTCAAAAATAAAGTTGAGGAAATGCCCAGAATTTAATAAAATTGAGTACGTTGTAACAATTTTCTGTTAGAGAGAAATCAAGTCATCTACAAAGTTGTGGGTATCAGGATGTCATCGAACCACTCAACGACAACAGTTTTGGACGCTAGAAAAGCTACGGATCAATATCTTCAAAAGAGCATAAATCCTATGAAAGAAAAGATGAGAGACTAGAGGACTCTCCAAAATGGCCAGCCTTTGACTAACATGAGTTCCAGCAAGAAAGAGAAATTAGAAAGAAATTATCAAAGAAATCTCAAAAAAAAAAAAAAAAGCCAGAATTAAGGAAGAAATTTATCTTCAAATTAAAATATTCCCCAGATATCAAGCCAGATGAATGCAAAGCAGTCCATGCCCAGACATATGATTGTGAGGTTGCAGAATCCAAATGTAATGAGAAGATGCTAAAAGCTTCCAGGAGAAAAAAGTCTTAAAATTTAAAAGTCTTAAAAAATGTATGTGATTAGGGGTAATGAAGAATCCTTGCCTCTATTTAATGCAATGCAAGAGCCCTTAAAATTATCAAATGTATCTTCAACCATCACAAAAAATAACATAAAATGTGAACTGGAAAAAGGCCAAAATAAGCACATATGAATTTGGTGTAAAGATATGGAAAATATCAGAAATTTTACCTTCTTAGGATCCAATTTTAGGAAATGTAATAATTTATGGACGTGTTCAACAGACAAAACAGTACTCTTTGAAGAAGAGAGTTAATGCAGCTGGTTGGTTTCACTCCGTTCTTTTATGTTTCCCTGGCCATGGCATTGTCCCTTTGTCAAACTCTAAGAGTTAAACTACCAGAATGTTCACATGGTTACTGATTAGGAAAGTTATTCTATAAGCCTGAGGCAATGGGTCCAGATGGATCAGACTGTTCGCATTGTTTAATATAAAGATTCATGGTGTGTACCTGGTGTCTGCTTCGGGATCCATGCCGTGGCTGGTCACGGAGCTGCATGACCTACTTCTTTCTATGAACGCTGGATCCCAAAACTCTAGGGGGTTTCCCCGGGTGGAAGAGTCTCACACATGTCTATGAAGTTCACAGCTGGACAGGAAAGTGCCTCTGTGCAACCTTCTCAGAGAAGAAGGACCTTTGCCTTTGCTTTGGTCTGTTATTCCCACACTGTCTTAGTCTGCTGTAGTTTTTACTGCAGCCGCTCTGGTTTTCATCTCTAAATGTCTGATTTGGGTCTTATTTAAAATAAATCTATCTTTTGTCTTTAGTTAACTTTTCAATATACAAGGTGTGTTATAATTGCCACTGGTCCTGGGAACTCCAGTCAACTTTTCTCACCTCAGTCTTAATTTTATCCTTTTACCAAAAGGAGTTTTCCTGGGTTCAGACTGGGTGTTCCCTCCATATGCCAATAGTTGGAAACCTTTTCAAGAAAGTAAAACGAAGGCTAGCACGAGGGCTCATCATTCTTGTTTCTGTAATGCATCATCATTGCCTGATGTCTAGTGCCTTGAAAACTGTTGTAGACATCTTGCCTGTTTTTGTTGTTGCTGTTTCAGACAGGAGGATAGATCCTGTCTCTCTTATTCTTTGTTTGAAAGCAGAAGTTCCCTGTTAATTATATTTTATATAACAAAATGTCAACTACATTTTAGCTGAAATATTTTAATTCCTATTTTCT
This sequence comes from Tarsius wallacei, assembly GCA_963574415.1. Lineage (NCBI taxonomy): Eukaryota > Metazoa > Chordata > Mammalia > Primates > Tarsiidae > Tarsius > Tarsius wallacei. The sequence continues at coordinate 340 of CAUYQG010036067.1, read as the reverse complement.
CTTGGAGGTAGTGAAATTGTCTTTGGGCAAAAGTAATGAAAGGTGACTTTAGCAATTTCATTTTTCTCTTTCATGTCATAGTAATTTCTTATTTTCAATGGTAAACTTTTTTTGAAGTAAAAATATTTTTCTTTGTTCATATATGGTTATATAATTTTATACATGAACACAAAGAAACCATAATATTGTGCCTTTTACTTCAGTCTCCTTTCTTTTCTCCATACACTTATTTCTCCTCTTTTATCCTTACCTTAAATCTTCTGACCCCAGGTCTTAATAATTTAAAATGAATTGTTTAATATTTTTTCTCCATGCCTATAATTTCACCCAACATATGTAC